>APFE030172721.1:0-10007 GCA_000404065.3 Pinus taeda
TCCACTTCAGAAAGTAAAGACATACTAGAGCCGGAGATGGACCCATCAATGCTCACTACGTTCTTGGAGACATGCATGAAGCTACTATATGACAGAAACACTGTAAAGGGGATATAATAACTCATAACTAGATACATTGGAACCGTGCCAAGAGAATCACACGTAGTCCGGAAGCTCGGGAAGCACACGACACGAACAAGAAGGGAGATGATATTGACTGCGCAGATCGGGGAATATGAGATGGACCAATGATTTTGGACCTAGGATCAGACGCGAACATCTTGCCAAAGAAGACATGGGAGTGCATGGGCAGGCCTGCGCTGCAATGGTCTCCTATCCATCTACAGATGGTGAACGAAAAAAATATCCTACCTATGGGGAGATTGCAGGGAATCACAGTAGATATCAAAGGAGCAATCGCACTAGAAGATTTCAAATTGATAGAGATTGTTGATGAAAGCAATCCCTATCCCGTGCTATTAGGAATAGATTGGGCCACTGACATGAATGGAGTGATAAATCTAAAGAAGCGGAAGATGATCTTTGAGAAAAATTCACTATGCATAGTGGTACCTTTAAACCCTGTAGAGGGATCGCGCTACACAGAGCCAGTACACGAATACGACAGCGATGACGATATGGACTGCATCTACAAGATAACCGTGCAGGAGAAATATTGGGTAAATCCAACAGCGGATGGCCAAATCTCCTGGGAGCGCGAAATCTCCTGCACATCAGATTCTAATGAGGAGATAGAACGATGGCAGAATTGGTTACACGAGATAACCACGCTCAACTATAATATGATGACAAGGTCGCTGCGCTACGTGGAAACAGAGGTAAGAGATCTGCCTACTATGATGAGTTGAGTGAGGTGGATGACTTCCTAAACAAATTTGAAAGAGAAGTACCAAAACAACAGTTTTTCGACGCTTTAAAATGGGTATTGTGAGCTACGTCCGTAAGATGGTGGGGTATACACCAAGGAAGTTTTGAGGACTGGCATGAATGCAGAAGGTTGATGCATATGTGTTTTGGGAAGCCTCAGATGCAGTTAAAAGACAAATATGATAGATAAGATGATCCATGTGTACTCCTTGCAAAATGGGCAAAGGTCTATGGGGAAGAGCCACAACCCGAGTGGGTGCACCTGTTCTATCATACCCTGGATATTATACCCATGAATTGGTATATAGAAACAAAGCTCCACCATGGCACAAATGAATGGGATATCCTGTGCGAAGGATTCTTGTTAACCTTCACGTTTGAGCATCATTGGTGGGATACTATTGATGATGCGCTCCAAGCAATAAAAGCAGTTATATTTAAACTAACCCAGGAACCAATGGAAGTGCTTTAGCCTGAATGGGTGATGTAGTTGAGCTGTGCAATGGAGTGTTACAACCTAAACATCGAATACAATGACGAAGATCTGCAAAAAATTAACATTCCAAAAATTGAAGGCTATCGCGAGGTTTAAGGATCATTGATTGAAGACCCTGACATTATCGCACCGGTAAATACGAAGCAGGTGAACATTGGTACTGAGGCCAAACTGAAGTATGCAATGCTCAGCGACTACTGGGATGATGCCATGGGAATAAGTACATATAACTTTTCCCCATAAACAAAGTACTTGAAATTGTCATTTAATCTTTGAATGGCATGTAACATAAATGGTATTTGAAATTAGTTTAGGTTATTCCCATGGCACAAATTTGCAAGTTATCTTATAACTATTTTTTTTGTTAATTAAAAAAAATGATGAATCAGAGATTTGAGATATTGTTTAGCATTAATCAATTAATTTATTTATTATAGATCCCTCCAAAATTTTGATATAGTATCTTAAATAAAAATATTCCCTATGAGAAAAGATATACAAATTTTATCATAATCATCTAATTTTATTAATTTCATAAATTATTATATATCAATTTTATTACGCCGTAAGGTGTTCCCTCTGAGAAAGACATCCCTAAAATGTGACCTGTGCGATCCTCAACCATTGATTCTGTGTGTTAGACGATTGGGGTGTTTTCTGCCGTTAGATTTAATCTTTTTTTCATAGAAAAATGTTATTTTTTCCACTAGCTGGAAGACAGAGAGGGAGGATCTGACAATGGGCCATGAAAGGCCAGGCCTCCTGGCGATGAGGCTCTTCACAGTGACTGAACTGAAACGTGTCTTCGCAGTGTTTCCCTGCCTGAGGGCAGCCTAACCAGCGCAGCTTTGTGCTGTTATATCACTATTTACACTGTCTCCTTCACACGGGGATTTCCTCGCTGCCTTATTTTCTTGCCTAATGCGCTGCTCAGGTTGCTTGCCCAATAATTCTTTTGTATTTTTGTGAGCTCAGAATAATTGAATTTGACGTTTAGCATATGCGGTGGCGTTTCTTGATCGGTTTGAACAGTTGAATTCGTTTACATTTGCCTGCTGGAGACCTGCCTTCTTCGCTGTTACCCAGAAGGGTGCCGACTTGGTCACTTTCTTCCGGTAAGATATTAACCTGCTCCTACCTTTTCTACTACTTGTAGGTTGTTTATATGTGAAGATATGTTGAATTCTCATCTTTCCATTTAATCCTATCCTTGTGTTCATTGAATTTTTTATATCTTCATTAATCCTCATCATCCCATCTAATTGAAAGCTGAGGTAATGAGGTCTATTGTTGTAAATATGTCAGTTTACGGAGGATAATGTATTTTGAGGGATAGAGTGATCAATAATGAAAACGATTATGTATTAACAAATAAGCCTAATTTGCTGCTCAGGTTGCTTGCCCAATAATTCTTTTGTATTTTTGTGAGCTCAGAATAATTGAATTTGACGTTTAGCATATGCGGTGGCGTTTCTTGATCGGTTTGAACTTTCAGAGTTGTAGGATTATTTAATCTATATTTTTAATGTCAGTCTGATGTGTTAATAAGATCTAGTGACTGGTTCAAGTTTCATATCTGAGGGTATGAACTATTCTTTTTTATGGCCACATATCGTCTGGTTGATCTAAGCGCCTTACTGCGTAATTACTGTTGCATCTCCACCATTGTGATTAAGGACAGTTTCTCTCCAATACCAGTGTTTCTCTTTGATACCATGCCAATGTTTATCTGCAATACCAATGAAGTAACAAATATGTCACCCCTATAAGATGTCGCCTTGTAAGCAATCGGTACCACCCTTTTCTTATAGACACAGAAAAATTGTCGAAGGATGAGCTGACAATAACTGTGTTGAGCTCACAATAACTGTGTTAAATTAACAATTGGTACCATGTAAATGGGGTAGCCACTGATTACCTGAACTCTCCTGTACATTTTTTTCTCTGCTCCCCATCTTCTATTTTTCCTACTTTTGACGGAATTCCCTTTAATTATCCGGACGGAAACAAAAAAGATAGGGTCACTAAGACGGCCATAGAATACTTGTTACGTTTAGACTTTAACCTTTACTGCTGACCATGATGTGGGTGATTTTTTAAGAGATATTAAATTTGATATTAAATTTTGTTTTTTTAAGAGATATTAAATTTGTCTCCCACACTGGACTGCTTCGGAAAATAAATCAATGTCCAACTTGTGCTATGATATTATGGAGACTCAATACGAGGCCTGAACACCAGATACTTTGCAGTCCTGTAGGTAAACATTATCAATTACGACTTTGTGGAACATTATCGATATCGATCCCAGAATTGACTCGGTCAGACGCAAACAAGGATATCATCTTGCACTCTCTTATGCGAATTATGGACAACTTTGTAGAATTCTTTCTTGGCCTCCAAGGAATGATGAAAATTCAACGATGTAGACCTGTTTTCAATTCTTGAGTTATAACGCTGGCCAAAGTAAAACCAAATTCCAAACACTAGGTCACATAACCCTAATCCACACAAAATAACTCAACAACTGGCATAAATTTGTTGGCACACCTTCTTTGGAGTATATAACTTTAAGACGGTGTGCTAAATAAATAAATAAACTTGACATTGTAATCTATGCTTCCACGCGGCTTCATAACAATTCTCATTATATCGCTCACAATATTATAGAACTGCTCCATATAATCCTGCTGGTAGCTTCTAGATATGAGTCAATAGTAACCATTTGATATCACGCATCGTTCCAATATTAACACACCAAATATATTTTGTAAGATATCAACTCAGCAATAATTTTGACATAACATATCAATGATGTGGCTACAATAATATAAAATCAAGTATAACGTTGATGTTGTAGCAAAATGATTTAAATGTAGATGTTGCAAATGAAATATGTGCCATATCGATCTCTGCTAATGTCAATTACAATGCTCCATCACATATGCATGACAATAAATTCTCCATACATAAAGTAACGTCGCTCCATGTAAATGCTTCCACTATGCACGATATACCATTGCTCCATTAAATAGTAATGTTGCTTTATGTGAACGTGGACACTAGTAATGAATTGTTCTGCAATTTTGCATAGATAATGAATTGTTCTGCAAACCTTTTAACCTATGGTCTGGAATATTGTGGCATGCGTTACCCTGTTATGCCGTGTTACATTACTGTTCCTTTAATTAATTAACATTTCCCAGACTATGTAATGAATTATTTTTCCACCACATATTAATTCCACTGTAACTACAGATTCCTACCCATCCATTTCATTATCAATTGATTTATCTCATTTCTCTCTTATTTCTAGGCGTTTCATCCCATATTTTCTGCCTCAATTCCATTAGTATGCCTCTGCATAGATAGTCAGAGTTTGTAACCCCTTTCTTCACCTCGCCATGCAACTATTATACTGCAAATTCTCTTCAAGGCTTTCTTCATTTCATTACGATTTCAAATATACTTGCTTTCAGCTCTTTTGTAGTTCACCCCCTATAAGATGTCGCCTTGTAAGCAACCGGTACCACCCTTTTCTTATAGACAGAGAAAAATTGTCGAAGGATGAGCTCACAATAACTGTGTTGAGCTCACAATAACTGTGTTAAATTAACAATTGGTACCATGTAAATGGGGTAGCCACCGATAACCTGAACACTCTTGTACATTTTTTTCTCTGCTCCCCCTCTTCTATTTTTTCTACTTTTGACGGAATTCCCTTTAATTATCCGGACGGAAACAAAAAAGATAGGGTCACTAAGATGGCCATAGAATACTTGTTACGTTTAGACTTTAACCTTTACTGCTGACCATGATGTGGGTGATTTTTTAAGAGATATTAAATTTGATATTAAATTTTGTTTTTTTAAGAGATATTAAATTTGTCTCCCACACTGGATTGATTCAGAAAATAAATCAATGTCCAACTTGTGCTATGATATTATGAAGACTCAATACGAGGCCTGAACACCAGATACTTTGCATTCCTGTAGGTAAACATTATCAATTACGACTTTGTGGAACATTATCGATATCGATCCCAGAATTGACTCGATCAGACGCAAACAAGGAGATCATCTTGCACTCTCTTATGCGAATTATGGACAACTTTGTAGAATGCTTTCTTAGCCTCCAAGGAATGATGAAAATTCAACGATGTAGACCTGTTTTCAATTCTTGAGTTATAAAGCTGGCCAACGTAAAACCAAATTCCAAACACTAGGGCACAAAACCCTAATCCACACAAAATAACTCAACAACTGGCATAAATTTGTTGGCACACCTTCTTTGGACAATTAGTGAGCCAAATGCATGCTCTTACATTGCACTGCAACTTCTTCCCCTCCAAACTTCTCTTCAATAGCCATGTCATGCTTTGTCCATACAGGTCACTAGCAAAAACCACTCCTCCTTTGGCAGTAAAAGGCCCGCTGGCTCTACGGTATCGCTCCCTGAACCAGGGCAGTAAGTGCAAGCCTCCCTATGTATCTGTAAGTGAAACAATTTCGATATATCCACAGTTTTGTTTGGGTGTCAGCTTATACTTAGTTATTTTCCAAATTTGTTGTTACACTGATAATTATTTCGGTGCAGTCATATGTCCTTTTATTTAAGTTCAACCATTGGCAAGCCTGTTGAAGGAATTGGTTTGCCATTGTCCAAAAAGGAAGCTAGACTCCCTCTCCATTAACTGAATTTTCATTTTTTTTTCCTTTCACTACTAAACCTGCATTTGCAAAATTAGTTATGTGGGCAAAATAGTCTATCAAATCATCTTTAACATTGAAAAATAGTCTATCAAATCATCGTTTATATGTGAAGATATGTTGAATTCTCATCTTTCCATTTAATCCTATCCTTGTGTTCATTGAATTTTTTATATCTTCATTAATCCTCATCATCCCATCTAATTGAAAGCTGAGGTAATGAGGTCTATTGTTGTAAATATGTCAGTTTGCGGAGAATAATGTATTTTGAGGGATAGAGTGATCAATAATGAAAACGATTATGTATTAACAAATAACATAATAAATGAAAAATAACCACCTCCTCCTGTGGCTTTTATCTCCCTCGACGGTCTGTTATTGTGGACGTCTGTTGTTTTTTCTCCAAAATAGAGGCCACGCTTCACTGTTCAAAGATCAGGTATTAATGTGGGATTTATATCCAGCTTTGTGATTATTGAGTGAAAGATGACCACTCATTATATCGCGATACGTAGTTTTCAGTTTATAAACTTATTAATGCGGTGGGGTTGTATAGGTTTATTATGAAATTTAAATTCGTAATAATCTAGTGAGTATATACAATTAACAAGTACATAGGTTGTATATGTTCACAGTTAGTTTTAAACCAGTATATAATTTAGTGATGGACATATACAGTTAATAAGTATATAATGTAGCTATATACATATATAGCTGATTGCATTAATGGACGGTTAAATATTGGTTGCCCTCATCATACCAGCTTATGTAAATTCTTTTAAATTTCAAAATTTAGAGAAAAAAAATTGAGAGAAAAAACTAATTTTTCATTATCTCTGTTAAATTAAATATCAAATTGGTGAAAAACGAGCCTTTAGTTGAGATAAGGGAGGACCTATGTAACTACCAAGAAATTAGACAGCTAAATGAACTGTTAATCAGTAAAAACTAAAAACTAGCCATAAGCGAAATGTATTCACATTGATGAGTTAAAACTCCCAAGAATAAATTGCTCCACATAGATGAAAAAATGTACACTTTTACATTGATAACTCAAACATAGATGAAAACATGTACACGTTTACATTGATATATCTAGAATGACAATGGAAGTTCAATGGAAAACATGATCAGAAGACAAGGGAAGTTCAAGCTGATGACAGACTTCCAAATATCTTGACTCCAATTAGTGAGCCAAATGCATGCTCTTACATTGCACTGCAACTTCTTCCCCTCCAAACTTCTCTTCAATAGCCATGTCATGCTTTGTCCATACAGGTCACTAGCAAAAACCACTCCTCCTTTGGCAGTAAAAGGCCAGCTGGCTCTACGGTATCGCTCTCTGAACCAGGGCAGTAAGTGCAAGCCTCCCTATGTATCTGTAAGTGAAACAATTTCAATATATCCACAGTGTTGTTTGGGTGTCAGCTTATACTTAGTTATTTTCCAAATTTGTTGTTACACTGATAATTATTTTTTCAGTATCAACTGATCATTTTTTGATGTTCCCAGTTTGCTTCTTACCCTACCCCAATGTACTAACAAGTTTAGGAATTACCTCTCTTGACCTTAGTGCCTTCTCTTCTACTGGCAACTGAAGACATCTTCTATGGCCTCCTTTAGCCTTTCTGATAACTTCACACAACTCTATTACAAAATTTCAACTGGCAGTCATTTTTCTCTTCCCATATATCATCTTGAAATCAGATGTTAGATCAATTAAGAATAATAGTTTAGATACTGGCTTATGATGCTCATGAAAACAGGCAGAATGGGCACTCTATTTTGATGGCTTAGGGTTTATAATCACCTTGCATATTAAAGTAGTGTCAATGTTTATAACTGAAATAGTTCAAAATAGACTGAGCAATAGAAGTCTGAATAATGCATCTTCATGCAGTGGGTATAAAACACTCCATGATATGTTTCAATTTAGTTATTCTTTATGTAATTTTTGCAACCTAATAAATTGTCATTTTGTCAATTGGGTGAATCTTGGGTGGTTGGGAGGAATGATTGTTATGTTCCTTGCTCAGATTCAATTTCTGCAAGTGACATATTGAGTATATAGTTGTAATGGGTTCAACCTTGTTGTTGAATAATCCTGAAGAATATCTTACCTTTGTCTATGGATTGAGAGATGGGATCCTTCATTATATCGTTACTAAAAAAATTATTAAAAAAATATTAAAAAATGGTCATTTTCAACAAAAATAAAAGCTAACCCAAATTCATATCATCTGTACTGAACTCTTTTCAAATGCACAGGGATAGATCCTTACAATTGATTCAGCCTTCACTATTGATTCAGCCTTCAGCCTTCAGGTATTTAATTTAATTTGTTTTTGAATGATTTCTTTATTGATGTTGTTTAGTTACATTTAATTTTTCAAATTACTTTCAAATTATTTTCAAATTAAATATTTAATATGTTATTTAACTTCTGCACTATATTTATTAATGGTACAACTATGTACGATATATATTTTTAATTAAAATAATATAATGTACAAAGGAAAATGTTTGAATTTATATAATATAAAGTGATAATTCTCTTAAATTTAAATTTTTGTGTTAAAATGTTAAAATTCTTATAGTCTCATCTAATCCTCTAAAATTCTTTCATCATTATTTTTTCAACTAATTGAAATTTCTTCCTCTTTTATTTCTTCTTATATTTCAATTACTTAATTACCACTTTTAATAATTTTATCATTTATCAAAGTATGTGGTAAAATCTAATTCTTCTCAGTTTTTTTATTACTATGATATAATGTTTAGTATTATTATTATTATTTAAAATAAATTTTTAGATGGTATCAAGTTTTTCAAATTGATCCATATTAGCACACACGAGAACATGTTCGTGGAGTGATTTGTTCAGATAGTATTAAAAAACTTATAGACAGTAATATTTATGTATGGATATTATAATTCGAGGTGGAGTTCTACATAATAATAAAATTTTATGGATTAAAGTATCTACTCATGACTGGCATTAAGCTGTAGACATAATTCTGGATAATAATGGGGAGACAAATCTAGACAATAGGAAGAAATTAAAAATTATAATAAACATTTATAGATAAGGATGAATATCTGTTGTTTTGGTTTTCTGTACTAATAAAAATTCAATCATATTAACTTGTTTTCAAATTATTTTCAAATTAAATATTTAATATGTTATTTAAGTTCTGCACTATATTTATGAATGGTACAAAGATGTTTGATATATTTTTTTTAATTAAAATAATATAATGTACAAAGGAAAATGTTTGAATTTATATAATATAAAGTGATGATTCTCTTAAATTTAAATTTTAATGTTAAAATATTGAGGATTAGCTTGTGTGGATTATATTGCGGATTTTCCGGGCTTAGGCTATTAATTTGCATACCACTGTGCAGCTTATGTTGGTTACTCACGCAACAATGTTGAAATACAGATACTTTGCCTTGGCCTGCTTTGTTTTGTCATTTGGCGATTCAACTTTGAGCTTTGAAGGACATTTCTGGATATTTGCTGTATTTGTTCATCTAAGGTAACAACCTTAATCTCCTTTCCAAGTTTATGGATTAAAATATCTACTCATGTCTCGCATTAAGCTGTAGACATAATTCTGAATAATAATGGGGAGACAAATCTAGACAATAGGAAGAAATTAAAAATTATAATAAACATTTATAGATAAGGATGAGAGACAAATCTAGACAATAGGAAGAAATTAAAAATTATAATAAACATTTATAGATAAGGATGAATATCTCTTGTTTTGGTTTTCTGTACTAATAAAAATTCAATCATATTAACTTGTTTTCAAATTATTTTCAAATTAAATATTTAATATGTTATTTAAGTTCTGCACTATATTTATGAATGGTACAAAGATGTTTGATATATTTTTTTTAATTAA
>APFE030172724.1:0-20502 GCA_000404065.3 Pinus taeda
TTGAATATAACTATTGTAATGAATGACTTTAGATGCTTTTATTAAGGATATAGCTTCAATGTACTCTTTGGGAGGGACAAAGAATTCTAAAGATAATGAGAGGATTCTATCCACTTCTTGCAATTTCATCTCTAATGGCACTACATTTTGCTTTCGAATATCTAATTCTCATGAACTTCATGTATTTTATTGTCTTGGCTCTAAGAAATAGAATAGGGAAACTTACATGTGTGAATTCATGGGAATTCCTACTGTATTGTCTATGTATCCATGCGTCATTTAACCTTCAGGGATATATATGAACATATGCACAAGGTGTCAGCAACAAATAAATAAAATTAGGTGAACACTTTGAAGGATATATATATATATAGAGAAATGTGGAATTGAGAGAACTATAGAGTTCACACCACTAATACATGCTTCCACGATATTTATCAGTTTCCTTACTAACTAAAATATATAGGCCAAATTTGAAATTGGGTAGTCCTGCATTCACAAGAAATTCACAAGGGAATATTATGAGTGTGTACATAGAGATATGAATAACGTTCCAACATGCACCTTATCATATCAACCAACTGAATCTATATTTGTTGGCACTGGCACTAGGTAAAATTTAATGGGTTATGGAACTTCACTATGGAATTCTACCATAGCCTCTACTAATTGATTAACTGAATCAAACAAATCAATTGGAAAAACTAAGAAATGGATTAAATTGTAGCTTCTTCTTGGGAAACAAAATCTCCTTATTATGGCTATCGAATTTATTTTCATACAGAAAAGATCGATCTCTCGACAAGAAATCTACTTATATTCATGCAAATAAAGGCCCATATACAATGTAAACTACTAAAGTAAGGTGTAGTGATGGTGTTCCCATATCCCTTTCTTTTCCTGGTAATTAGGTTGTTACTCCTTATGAGTGTTTTGATATGCCTTTGTTCCGAGGGATGATTTAGATGCTATGTTACAACTCGCAGAGACTTGTTATAAATGAGTGCTACGTTACAACTCATAAATACTTGTTATAAATGAGTGTTATGATATGTCCTTGTTCCGAGGGATGATTCAGAGGCTACATTACAACTCAAAAATAATTGCTATAATAATTGAAATAGAATCAAAAGTGTTGTCATTAGATATCCTTATTTAATTGAGCAAATGTTAAGGTAAACAACTGTAATAGAACATATGTTTCAAAGTTCACACACTTCAGCCTGTCAACCCCGCTCAAGGTAGGGACTTGGTGCCTTGAAACCCTCCTTGTTATAAATTCAATTTGATTTAAGGCTCGAGTTATTAATGGGAATTTTGTTTTGTAAAGGAAAAAATTTCCTCACATTACATGACAGGAATAAAATATTATGTACATCTAAAGAGTAAAGTAGTGAAGATTAAAAAATAAAAAAGATAACATTAGTAGATATCTTACTATAAATTCTAGAGTAATTTAATAAGTAAATAAATTATTGTTGAAAAAATTATGTTGAATATTTTTTTGTTGAAAGTTATAATGTTATCTAATTGATATGAATTTTTATCATGACACATTTTATTTAAAAATACTAAAAAAATTAAAAAGGTATATTTAATAGATATGTGTTATTATAAAGTGGAGAATAGTTTAATAAGTAAATACATGATTATTAAAAAAAATATGTTGAATGATAAATGTCTTAGTTGGAGTGGTTTGGTGAACAATTAGTTTCTTTCGTTGGGTGGATTCTAGTATTAATAGACATGTTGTATAAGGCCCTTTAGTGAAATTTATGAATATTTTGGTAAACTTATTATTCACATATAGATTCTACCACATAGGTGTATATTTCATTAGTTTCTTGCCAATGTAATGAATATTTGACCCTTTCATGTGCTTTATGGAGCCTTGAATGAAATTCTATGTGAGAGGCATGTAGTTGACATAACACCCATGATTTAAATGTAGAAATTCCATTTATAGGGAAGCTCTTCATTATTCCAAGTGTAGTTCCATTAAAACTTGTTAGATCAATGCTAATAATATTAATATATATAAACTATTTGTTGCAGTTGTTAATCAACCAATTTTCTACTATGAAGGGAGTGAAAAGGGATACTCGTCCTCTTTATACATCCATGAGAGAGAATCTACGACTATATTCTCCTTTCCTTTCATATAAATTATCTCATATTCATATACAAAAATTTTGGTGACTCATTTTTATTTCATGGGGAAAAAATCCTTTGCTCTCGAGAGTACTTCAAGCCACTATTATTGGTTTTAGTGTATAATTGTTTCCCTAGTAGGAATAGAAACCAGATATCCATAACATGCAATATAGCCATCATCTCCTTTACATAAATGATTTTCCCAAGTTCCTCTTACATATTTGTTTGTTGGTGAAATCCAATGGTCATCCCACTTTGATCCTCTTTGTTGAGTATTGATCTAATGACTTTACCTCCTCCACCACCTTCCAACACAAGTTTTAGTGAAGTAGATTAGAAAGAGTATCAGGAACATAGATGGAATTCTTCAAGTTTTCCACATCATTTTGTCTCAAAGCATTTTTTTAATCAAGGGTGTGGGTGGAGTTACAATATTATCACATTTCCTTATAAAATTTCTATAATAACTAGTGAGATGAAGAAAACATCTTAAAATTTTAAGAGTTTTAGAGTAATTCCATTCCTTCATTGCTTCAATTTTCTTTAGGTTCACACTCACACATTAATCACTAACAATATGGTCTAAATATTCCAATTCATATAAATAGAGATACTAAAGCAGTTGTAAAACATAATCCTCATCTTGTGATGTTTATTAGATGTTGGAACAAGGAATGCGCATGGAAAAGGATAAAGGGAATCACCAAGATTTTGTAATGTCCTTAGTGAATGTGAAAAATAATTTTAGTAATATCTACCTCATTCATGCAAATTTGATGATAGATCGAATAGAGGCTAACTTCTCTAAAGAATTAAGCACCCTTGAACTCATTCAAATGGATATCAATGACTAGAATGAGGAGCTTCACTTGGAGTTTTAGATTTTTGAGAACTCAAAAGTTAGGATGAATATTACATGTGTGTTATACCTTGAGGAACATGATAGCAAGTGAATAAGGAAGCTTAGTATTGGGAAAATGATGGAAATGACTAGAAATTATTGAACCATATTTTCTATTTGTTTTTTTTTGGAAAACAAATGGTGAAATAGGCATAGGATAAGTGAGAGGCTATATGTGTTGAGTTAAATAAATTAATCATGATCCCCTCATGTATAGATTATGGAAATCCATGGTGATAAGGAATTAAAGTCCCTAACCATTTAACACCGAAGATAATATCTCAACCCCACATTTCAATAGAAAACATGTGGGTTTTCAAGGAATAACACCCATTAGGAGTCTCACATTTTCACAATGACCACTACATTTTGTATAACCTCCAATAGTAATAATGATTTGAAGGTTGTGAACAACATGGATATAGTGGTTTTTTTCTTGGGCTACACATAATGATACATGAAGCTATGGATGTTGCCACAATCAACTTAGAGGACAAATTTTGGTTGATTGTTGTACTCGACCAATATGAGGATTTGGGGAATAGAAATACAATTCAAGACATAAAGGGATATCTAAGCTTCCAAATATTGTAGAGCATATGGGGGAATGTATCAAATATATGAATTGATATTCATTGAATATATAACTACAATAATAATATAAAATGTCCTTTGAAATTACCTTAAAGAGTTTTTCTTCTTACATTTATGTCAAAGAAAATATTTCTTATCACAGTTGTAGCAAATGCCTTTAAGTTGCCTTTGTATGATTTTGTTTTGAGTGGGCCTAATGGTTGAGAGCATGTGTTTCCTAGAGGGAGGTAGAGTATCTAAGCCTGTGTATACTTTCAAAATTAAATAATTGAGGAAGTGGGTCCCCTTTTCCACAAACAAGGGAGTCTCATACACCAATTTGGTGTCTAGATTGCCCATGACCTTAAATATATTATTATTATTAATTTGTGGGTTTTAAGTGGTGGGGAGGATAGATAAGGATTTGTGGAAGATGAAATATTGATCCAAAACCTATTGTAATGTGACATTATTATTTAACATTTAAAACTAAATATTAGACTAGTAAATTGTTTCACAAATAGTTTTTTAATATAGAAATATTATGTTTACATATTTAATAAGTGAAAGAACCAACTAAAATCAAATGACCACAAAATTAAAAAAAACTTAGAATTTTAATAATTGATCTATGAGATCATTAAACACATAAAGGGATAAGAGAAGTAATAAAATCATACAGCGAAGAGAAATTTTAAACACATAGTGACACTTTTTTTATAAAAATAATAATTCACAAGAGGATACAAATTAAATTTAAAATATGAACTAAAAATTAAACCTCATTTAATAGACAAATTTATTTGAAAGTAAGTTGTTAAATATAAAAATATACAAGTTATAAAATTCATGAATAAAATTAATCGAAAATTATATTAATAAAAATGTGAATACACATTAAATTCAATCTAAAATGTGAATTTTCATTCTCTCAATAATTTAAAGTGAATTAATAATTTGAAATTACTCCAATCAAACAAAAAATAACAAAGGAAAATATGGACATAATAAAAATTCTCATACCCTTCCTATAAAAATAAAATTTAAGTATGAAGGACAAAGGGAAAGGCTTCGGACTTCCCAAGTGCACTGTGCGCTCAAGGGAGAGAAGGAGGGCACAAGGTGCAAGTCCAAAGGACAAAGGGAAAGGCTTCATACTTCCCAGGTGAACTGAGCACTTAAGGCAGAGAAGGAGGGATCAATGCACACTCGTAAAGGCTAAACGATAGAGGATTCAAGCCTTCAAGGTGTGCTCATGTGCTCACGAGGCTTAGGAGGGCACATGGCACAAGTATGAAGGTTGAAGGGTGAAGTTTAATTCCTTTGGAGTGCGTTCATGAACTCCAAGGGTCAAGAGGGTGCATGGAAGATTGTGGAAGGCTAAAGGGTTGGATTTGAGGCCTTTAGGGTGTGCTCATGCACTCAAGGAGGGCACACTTCTTTGAGTCAAAGGAGTGTGCTCAAAGGAAGACTTAGTTTCTTGAAGGGCGTAATTTAGAAAGAGGAAGGGGAAAGGGATTAAAGAGTGTAATTTTATCTCTTTGAGGGTGCATGACACACTTCTAAACAACGAAGGATTTCTGCTCAAGGCTTGAGAGTGTGCTTTTGCGCTCCTAACCTCGGTGGGCTCATTTTGCAACTAAAATTTGTCTAAGTCTCGGATATAGGGTGATGTGTGAACATAATGAGTTTGGACATAAAACCATATGCGACACATACCAAATCATCGAGAGAACTCATACAACCTTGAACAATGATAAGTGTACATTAAAATTCCACTTTTCATGCATTTCCCAAGTACAACGAGTGAAGTATGTGCGATTGCGACCAAAATGTGTCGTTTTATAATCACAAATATGTTACAATCATGAAATACACTTAAAGATGTTCTAATCAATGCGATGACAGTTGAGAACATGCAACAACACTTGAAACACATAGAATAGCATGATAAAACACTTGAAGATCAATGTGACACTCGATATGAATGTGATAGTAGGCTCCAAAATTTGAATGTAGTGAAATGTTTGGAGGGTGTTGTAGTAGTGACAACACTTGGTGACACAATGGGCAACCTTCAACTTCTTTGTATAGGAATATATTCCAGTTAAAGGGTCAAACCTTTAGGAAGTATTGATTTCCTTGATTCCCCCCTTTCGACTTGGTTATATACATAACATCTCACTTTCTTCTACTTGGTTTAACACACAAAAGATACATCGTATCACAATTGTTTCAATCCAGGAAAGGGTAATATGCGCGATGAGTTCCTGATATTCATAGTATGAGTTTTCATATCTTGTGCTTCTACACTGCCAACAGGCCTGGATAGTACCCCGACGAAGTCACTTTAGCAGTACAAATATTTCTTTGCTACCAGCGAGCCTGGACAATACCCTAGCAAAGTTGCTTGCTTCACCTCCCTACGCAGGAAGCCTTTCTCTTCTTTCACCCTTTATTTATGTATTTAATAGGACTATTCATCGAAACTTATTATTTTCAATGGGAAGAAGAGGGTTATTGACTTATTGAGAGTACATGATATTGCCCCTTCAGAGAAGTATTATAGACCTTTGATATTGCTTTTCTTGCTTTAAATTTTCCCCTTATCCCTTATATACTAGATTGGAGAAGCGTTCATACACAAGTAGATTTACACCAAGTTGAGTAGTTTATATACTATCATAAGCATGGATCTAATAGGTTCCCTCAAGGTTATCCTTTTGGATGAGTCATATTTTCCATCTGGACTTAGCTCAACCTATGGAATTTTCCCAAAGAAAGAAGGAGAACGAAAAAACCCAAGCATTTTGGTTGTCACACTTCTATTTTATTACACCATAAAGTCATTTCAAGCCATGCACTTTTACACGAGGGTCTTATTTATGTATAATAACCAAGAAACACGACAAGAGATGACATGAATAACACAATACACTTACAACTATACGAAAAGAGAAACATGTAGCTGCTATTTAAAAAAATGCTTCAAATGTCATCCATTTACAGAAAGGGGTTTGTTAAAAATGACAACTAGGGCCAACCTCCATGTGGGTCATCTTATTAATGGCAATTGATATTTTTCTTGGATCCTTCTTATTGAGAGGTGTAGGATTGATCTGAAGATCATCCGATTCTGATAAGTATTCATGGAGTTATGAATTTATTTGCATTATAAGGCAATTCGTCAAGTTGAGTCAACAACCAAATAAACCCCACATGCGGTCAACGTTTTAGTATAAATAGAGTTGGACTTCAAGTAATTTCAGCACACTTGGGATCTCTTCCTCTCTACTTGTCTTTGGGTTTTAGTAGGAGGAGAGATCCTAAGGAATGATATTTCCCTGATCCAGAGGGCAGAAAGCTAGAAAAGCTGAAAAAGTTGGAACTGCCGAAAAAGCCGAAAATGCCAGAAAATCCATAATTGTCAAAAAAGTCGGAACTGTCGGAAAAGCTAGAACTGCCAGAAAAGTTGGAACTTCTGGAAAATCCGGAACTGTCGGAAAATCCAGAAAAGCTGAAAAAGCTGGAATTACTGGAAAATCCAGAAACGTCGAGACTGCCAGAACTGTCGGGAACAACCAGAACTACTAGATCTACCAGCAACAAGTCGAACTGCTAGAACTGCTAGGAACTACCGAAATAGTCAGAGCATATGTATTCGAAGAAGATTAGCATGGAAGGGACAACTAACTAACATTGAGATAGTTGCATGGTACTTAGCAGAAAATAAACCAAGCATGCAATGCTACAGCTAGCATGCAAGGGAAAACTAGCATGCAACAACAAGCATGTTAAGGACAACAAGCATGCTAGGGACAACAAGCATGAAAGGGATAACAAGAAAGAAAGGTGCAGCCAACACATAGGTCAGGATGGCAACATGGTGCAACAATGGCAGATAATGTAGTATAGTGATGGGTACAGTCATGATTAATGAAGTGCGATGAGATGCAACATAGTGATGATGGGTGCAACATGGTGCAGCATGGTGAGGTGCAACATGATGATGAAATGCAGCATAATTATAGGTGAAGGAGTCACCTTGGAGAATTACTTGAAGCAACATGTCCTCAACTAATCTCAGGTATCATCTTCTTAGAGATGATATATTCTCTTATCTAGATAAGTCAAAGTGTTTAATTTTGTTGTAAACGTACTCTCTCTCTCTCTGTTGAGTTATTGAAGAACATATGAGAAGAATTGATCAAGTGTTTCCCCACATTGGGGTTTGTCCCTGGCTAGCACCACATCTTGTGTCCTCTTGTCTTGTCTTGTCTTCTACGATTTATGTTTATGTTCTATTTGAAATTTACCTTAATGTTGATGTGATTTCTAATCTTGAAAGGATACGGAGCTAACTTTGGAAATTTAAATAAATTGCTCTAAGCATAGAACATACCTAAAATTAACATGGTATTACAGGTGAGGTGAAGACAATGCCCAAGCAAGAGTGAAAGAGAAATCACCAAAGACAGGTGGGAAAGGACAAAAGTGTCAATGGATTCCTCATCCCTCTTCAAATTCACCAAGGGTGAATTTGAAGCAGATAATATTATCATAATTGCGCAACGGAATATGGCCTACCTAAAGATAACTTCATTAGAGGACCAGATCTCAGGGTGGAAGGAAAGGTAGATAACTCGTTCGACCATTATGTGAAGGAGTGTTCGAATGGTAGGGACACATCACTTGATGATGATAACAATCATCCTAGGGAAATCTTCAATGATTAAAAGAATCACAGGCAATGCAAGTCATCAAGGAAATGGCCAACTCTTCATAGAAAGAAAGGAACCCAAGGTATGGAGAATCAAATGTTGTCTATGATAAGATAAAGAAGTGTTATATTGTATTGGCCCTCTCCTTCAAATTCTTTGGGAATATAACTTACAGATTACACTCTTCAAGGCACTTCATCAGATAGATGGGTACACTCTCTAATTTGGTAGATATGGAAACAATCATGGGATTATACTTGTGACCGATGCCACCTATCTCGGAAAGGGTGTAGGGAATGTTAACTCTCAACTGAATAAGGGTAACTCGATTCATTTACAAAATCTCTTTTATGTACCTGATAGTAAGAAGAACCTCGTGTCCATCTCAGAAATGGAAGTCAAAGGTTTCAGGGTGGCTTTCATCGATGGAATGGTACGTGTTAAAAAATATAATTGTCAAAGATTCTTTTCCTCATGGATTCAGGGTTGGAAATTTGTATCACGTTGCAGGATGGTCAATTAGAGATCATGTCAATTGACATATTGCATCTATAACATCGAAGGTCTAGCTATGGGGCCCTACCTGATGTGAGTCAGATGGTGATAGGGATGTCTGAATTCCAGTAAATCATGAAGGTACATGTCTGAGATGTACCGAAGAAAAATCTTATAAGGGGACCATTCGCCTCATGCAGCAGGTCCACAGGTTTGGAACAACTCGAGGAGTTTGAGATTCATGATTGGGAATCTCATGTATACAGGTGGAAGAAATCCCTCTATGGCTTGAAGCAAAACACCCCAAGCATAGTATGAGAGGATTGATAGCTGTCTGATGAAGCTGAATTCCCTAGGAGTGAAACCGATCCAAACCATTACTCAAAGGTTGTGGATGATAAACCTCTCATACCAGCACCTTATGAGGAAAACCTATTTCTGACAAGTGCAAACCCTCTCATTTGCAGAAGTAAGAGGGAGTTGGATCTCGGATGTGGAATGATAAACTGCAATCTTGTGACTACCTCAAGGATCTTAACTTTTAGATGTTATATGGTATTGATGTTGGACCATATTTGGGAAATGCCTCTGAGTTTCATAAACTCATTAGTGTTGATGTTCTTGGTGAAATTTCGTCCATACATATGTTTTGCAGTTAGCATGGTGAGCTCATATTTGGTTGAGCCTCAATGGATTAGTGCCAAGAATCTTCTAAGATATCTTCGGGGCACAATCTCTCATGGATTGAGATACACTGCTGGAAATATGAAACCGAATGAATATTCAAATGTTGACTGGGCAGGCAGTGTGGAGGATCTCTAGAGCACTTCTCATTGCTAGCTCTCTTTGGATTCTACTTCGATATCATGGATGAGCAGGAATTAGGAGTCGGTTGCTATAAGCACATCCGAGACCGAATACATAGCTATGAGTATGTTCTTGTGTGAAATTGCATGGCTGCAGAAGCTCTTAAGTGAGCTGTCTGTACACATGATGAATACCACTATGATTCCATGTGACATCTAGAGGGGTATTTGATTATTGAGGAATCATGTATTCGATGATTTCTCCAGTAGATAGACATCAGATACTACTTTATCTGCGATATGGTAAGTCAATGAGTGAGGAGGCTCCATCGCCTTGACACTGATGTATAGGTCGCAGACATTTTGTCAAAGCCCCGGGGAAGGTCAAATATGTGTCTTTCTCGAATGACTTGGATTCATTGAGAGACCTTCTTATAAGGGTCCTGCATGTTGCATGCATTGAGCTTTGGGAGCTCTCGGGGGGCATGGGGTACTTACTGGAGAAACATACGACCAAAGGGCGACTCACCCTCACCTGGTGGTGCACTATGGGACAGGATGATTAGTTCTTGTGTGGGCCAGGATGATTTGTTCTCCGTGGTGACTATGGAATAGGATGATTAGTTCTCCTGTGGGTCAGGATGATTTGTTCTCTGTGGCAACTGTGGAAAAGGATGATTAGTTCTCCTGTGGGCAAGGATGATTAGTTCTCTGTGGCATCCACTGACAAGATGATTCGTTCTCCTGTGGACAGGATGATTAGTTCTCCTGTCAAGGCATCCTACCCATGCAATCTGGGACTAATGGGAAATACCTCTCATCTGATCAATCAGTAGGGAAATGAGGATAGGGACCATAATAGTACTATCGATGGATGCATCGTTGTATCTACTGTACTCCCTATGCTGGATGACCTCCATTGATCTGGGATCAGTATGAGTGGTTTGAGACACTCTCCTGTGACATTGATATGGGTTTAATGAAACTGATATGGGATCAGTACGAGTGGCTTGAAACACTCTCTTGTAACATTGATTTGGGATCAATGAAACTGATTTGGGATCAGTATGAGTGGTTTGAGGGACTCTCTTCTGACATTGATTTGGGATCAATGAAACTGATCTGGGATTAGTATGAGTGGTTTGAGACACTCTCTTGTGATATTGATCTGGGATCAATAGAACTAACTTTGGGTCAATAAGAGTGATGTGACACTCTCTCTTTAGATGAAACTAACTTTGGGTCAGTAGAGAATGGTATGAGACATTCTCGATCAATTCTTCTTCATGGTTCAGTAGAGTAGAGCTCAGCAGATCAAAGCAGAGTAGAGCAGAGTAGAGCTCATTAGGTCAGAGAAAAGCAGAGTAGTACAGGGCACTCATGGCAGAGATAGTACAGTTAGACATATGGATCAACGGATGGAGTTCTCCCTAGTTGAGAGGGAGTGTTAAAATTGGAAACTCTATGAGGGTCATCTTATTTATAGTAGTTGATGTTTTTCTTAGATCCCACTCATCAAGAGGTGTAGGATTGATCTAAATATCATCCAATTCCGATAAGTATTCATGGAGTTATGAATTTATTTGCGTTAGAAGACAATTCGTTAATGTTGACCAACAACCAGATAAACAACACATGTGCTCAACGTTTTACTATAAATAGAAGTGGTCTTCAATTCATTTCAACACACTCAAGATCTCTTCCTCTCTCTACTTGTCTTTGGGTTTTAGTAGGAGGAGAGATCCTAAGCAATAATGTTTCCCTAATCTAGAGGGTAGAAAGCCGGAAAAGCTAAAAAAGATGAAACTGCTAGAAGAGCCGGAAATGCCAGAAATGCTGGAACTGCTAGAAAAGTCGGAACTACGGGAAAGGAATAGCTACTGGAACTTCCAAAAAATCTAGAACTTCCAAAAAAGCCGAAATTTCCAGAAATGCTGGAACTGCGAGAAAAGCTGAAAATTTCGGAACTGCTAGAAAAGTGAGAACTGCGAGAAAAGTGAGAACCACCGAAAAAGCTGGAAACGTTGAAAAAGCCAGAACTACCAAAACTGCCAAAAAAGCCAAAACTACTGGAAAATCCGGAACTGCCGGAAAAGATGGAAATGCCGGAAAGTCAGAACTGCCAGAAAAGAAGGAAAAGATGGAAATGTCGAAACTACTGGAACTGCTGGAAAAGCGAAAACTACTGGAAAAGCTAGAACTGTTGGGACTACCAGAACTACTGTGAACAACTGGAACTGCCAGAACTACCGGCAACAGCTGGAACTGCCAGAACTAGCGAGAACTTCCAAAATAGCCAGAACATCTGTCTTCGAAGGAGAGCAGCATGCTGGGGACAACAAGCAAGCAAGGTGCAGCCAACACATAGGTCAGGATGGCAACATGGTGCAACAATGGAACACAATGTAGTACAGTGATAGGTACAGTCATGATTAATGAAGCGTGATGAGATGCAACATAGTGATGATGGGTGCAACAAGGTGCAATGTGGTGAGGTGTAGTATGATTACAAAATGCAGCACAATAATAGGTGACAGAATCACCATGGAGAATTACTTGAAGCAATATGTCTTCAACTGATCTCATGTATCATCTTCTTAGAGATGATCTATGCTCTTATCCAGATAAGTCAAAGTGATGACTTTTGTTGTAAATGTACTATCTCTCTCTCTCTCTCTTTGTTGAACTATTGAAGAACATATAAGAAGAATTAATCAAGGGTTTCCCCAAATTAGGGTTTGTCCCTGGCTAGTGTGACATCTTGTGTTCTCTTGTCTTGGCTTGTCCTCTCTGATTTATGTTTATGTTCCATCTGTAGTTTACTTTAATGCTGATGTGATTGCTAATCTCGAAACATTATGGAGGTAACTGTGAAAATTGAAATAAATTGCTCTAATCATAGAACATACCTAAAATTAATAGGGTTCAATCCTCTCGTGTAAGGATTTCATCTTGAGTGTATTATAACCGAGCCTTTATTCGATGGTGAAAGGTATGATCCACTAAGGTTGGAACTTCGTGTGTTTTCCCTTTTCTTCATGTGGTTTATCCCACTTCAGTACTAGGTCACCCACACCAAAAATATTTTCTCCTGTTGATTTTTTATCAAACTAGTGTTTCACATGGTTTTGGTGACCAAACAACATCTCTTTCAAATTGATCCTTTCTTCCTCGAGTTTGAGTAAAGTGTCTATCTTGCTCTGAACGAAAAGGCAAGGTCTACCTTGTGACTCTTAAGAGAGTTGCAAGGCTGGAAGATACATGTTCGGGAGAAAAATAACTTCTTTACCATAAACCAGAGATAGCGAGGTATTTAGGGAAGGCTTAGGGGTTACACAGTCAACCCATAATGCATTGGTCAATGCATTATACTAGTTCCTTTTCTCATAGAAGATGGGTTTATTGATTATGTAGATAATACTTTTATTTGTCGATTCAACTGAACCATTTTCCCGTAGGTAATAATTAGATTCATGTTTTAATACAATCCCATTTCCTAATGCTAATTCATAAATTTTAAATGATGAAAATTAAATCACATTATCAAAGACAAGTGATGTTGGAATGCCAAACCTAGTTATAATATTATGTTGCAAAAAGTGGATGACTTCCTAGTCATTTACTTCTCTCAAGGGAACTGCTTCTGACGACCTAGTGAAATAGTCTGTCATTGTTGGAATATATGAGTGTTTCTTTGATGAATGAGGATAAAATTATCCAATAACATCTAGGCCACAATGTTGGAAAGGTTCCTCAACTGCTACTAGTAGTAGTGGGGTGACTGACCTCTGATCTCAGTTGATGCAACTTTGACGAGCTAGGCACTTGTGAATATAAGTGTGAGCATATTTGAATAACATGGGCCAAAAATAACCAACCCTCATAACTTTATGCTATATAATGTCTCTCGCATAGTGACCACATGCTTATCCATTGTAAAAGTCTTTGAGTACCTTCTTTGTGTCCTGTGGCTCAAGGAATCTTAACAAAACAATGTTGTGGTTCTTTCTGAAAATCCCTCCATGAACTAATTAGTAAGATAGAGATTTTAAGTGGATTTCCCTATTCTATTTAATTGATAGGTGCACGGGAAAGGTTCCATGCTCTATAAATTGTTGTATGTTATCATACCATGACGCTATAGACGTGGATTGGGGGACATGTTAATTTCTATTTCCTACTCCCACCATAAAATATGTTGCTTAGGAGAATCTCTTGATTTAGTTGCTAGCTTACAAAGGCCATAACCATTTATGGTATGAACTCGTTTGAAATACAAATCATATTCTTGTAAGGAGGTCATCCAATTTTCCCTCTTCTCACACAGCTCCTGCTGCACGAAGGTATAAAGTGAGAAGTATTTGCCATAGTATGGACTGAATGATGCAAGTGCATCAACAGTTTGCTAATTTATTTGAGAGAAAGCATCCTTTTCCCATTTATCCCATTTATATGTTACATATTTCTTAATCCTCTCCTATATAGTCTTAACTATCTAAGTGTAATCATAGATTATATTTCTTAGGAAATTTATCTTTCCTAAGAAAGACTACATAGCCTTCTTATTCACTGGAAATGGGATCTATCTAATGAATATGGCTCTCTCAAGGTAAATTTTAATTCCACTCTTTGCAATGATGTGCCATAAGAGAGTCCCTTTAGACACACCGAAAATATTTTTCCTGGGATTAAGAGAAATCCCATACTTTCAACACCTCTCAAATATCTATTTTAGATGATGTACATGATTTTATATTCTCTTTGAAAACATAGTAACATCATCTAAATAAAAAACTACAGTATGACCAATAAGGCCATGAAAATAAATGTCCATTTCTCTTTGGAAAGTGGCACCAACACTCCTAAGTTTGAATGGAATCCTGTTGAAAGTAAATGTTCCCCATTTGAACATGAAGGTAGTTTTCAATAGATTAGGTTTCACTACTAGCACTTGATTATAACGAGATAAACCATCTAGTAGCGAAAAAATCTTAGACCTAGATACTCTCTGGAGGATCTGTTAGATGGATGGCACTAGATAGTTGTCTTTATTAGAGGCCTGATTGAGATTGCAAAAAGATACACATAGCCTTATTTCACCAGAATTCATTCTAACTGGGACCAAATTTGAAATCCAAATGGAGTGTCTGACTTTAAAAATGATCTGATCATCCAAAAAATTTCTCAATTCCTTTTGGATGAGGGGTTCCAGCATTGGATGAACTTTTCTTAGTTTCTTCTATAAAGGTTTTACCCCTTCTTTTATAGGAATGATGTGTTCGATAATATGAGTATCATTTGTCCTTAAATTGTTGTATATCCATGCAAACACATCACAATATTGTTTGAATAGGTAGATAAACACCCATCGTTCTTATGGAGAACAACACATACCAAGGTTTACATATTTCAGATCTTCTTGATTTCCTAGCTTGATTTGCTCAAATGATAAATTTGAACTCCAAGTCTTTGTCTTGTTTGGTCCTTTAAATGAATTATGTAGGTCATATAAATTCTCTAGGGACACCACACCTTTAGGAATATTATTTCCTTGGCACTAGATACTTCATGTAGAGCCTGATCATGCTCATCTTATTCTATGCAAACATCTTTGAATATGTGACGATTAGCCATAATGTGCAGTATCTATTGGTCATCATTGAAAACATCTAAATTAGTGATGTTGTCAGGCACATATGGTTTGTACATAATTTCAGTAGAAAAACCATTTCTTAGTGGTGAGATCCTAGTGGCTGCATTTGCTAATACATATGCTACAACATTTCTAAGTATAGGAACATAAATAATATTAGAAGCTTTAAATGATTAATCAAACTCCATACCACTTGCAGATATTTTCTAATATTCTATGAAACACAATGAATAGTATCCCGTACCTGAGTAGTGACCACCTCTGAGTCAACAATTACCTTAAGAATCTCTACCTTCATATCAATGGATTTCTTTAGTCCAAGTACGAGCGCTTCATATTTGATAGTATTATTCGTACACTCAAAGTACAGATGACATGAAAGGATATGTTTCTTATTACATTGGTCTATAAGTACACAACCTACCTCAGAGCCATCCTACATCTTTGAACCATCAAAATATAAAGTCCAAATATTATTGGCTACTAGGTTTCTTCGTATACTACAATTAGAATTACTATGTATGTCTATATTATAAGATTCATTTGCGCCAGCTACAGAGAAAGGAAGGAGCTCTAGTTGTTTATCTAGTGGAACAGATGATGAATGTGATTGATAACACCCAATTTTGGTTCCTAAGAAACAATTTCTAAAGATTATATCGGCAAAAGAAACATGATCATTATGGCCTTCAAGTGGTGTCATGGTGTGTTTCATGTATGGCTCACTATTCACTCAATTCCTGCCCTTGTATGGAAATTATGCTTATAAAGCCATGGACTTTACAGGAGATCGAGATTTGATGCTGCAACCTGACAGTCATTAGGGGCCTCAAGATAAGAATGTTTTTTAGAGTACTTAAAGTATTTTTTAACTTTTTAATGTTTATGTAATGTTTTTGATTTTATAGATCAACAAGTGCTAATATGAAGCGCTTGCTTGACGCATAGGTGGCACTAGTGCGACTTGCGGGCATGCCTCGCTACGCGAGGTGGGGAGACCGACTACCTGGATCTAACGCGGGTGTGGAGGCTTCCTAAGATGGAGATGATGCGAAGAGTCTATGTGAAGTTTTGAGGAAATTCATATGCCTGAGCATGGGTGTTCCTCCTCTTCCCATGAGGGAGATCCCTTCCCATATGCAGCGACACACTGTCCATTTGCTTGAGTGATTTCTAGTTCCTCTTAGGAGGTTAGCTAGAGTTTTTTTTTAGATTTCATGAGTAGTAGACTCTTAGCAGTACAGGTGTTACAACAAGCCTTAATAGAGCCATTTTGCACTTAAAACATCCAAGTTTTGGGAATTTTCTAATGTGAAACAGTAGATTTGATATATATATATATATACAGAGAGAGAGAGAGAGAGAGAGAGAGAGAGAGAGAGAGATTGACACTTTTATAATGTAAATGTTTTTTAATGTTTTTGTAAATTTTTAACTATGTAAATATTTACTTTCATGCATGTATCTATAATAAACAAGAGAGGTGTCAATCTAATACATAGTTTACTAATGAGTCACCCAATGCATTAAATTCTCGAGGAATGTGTTCATATGTAATAAACTCAAATTGACGTTCTAAGAGTCGTACCTTAAATAATAACGTAACAATATTGGATTTCGAATGTGATAATGATTTTTCAATTGCATAACGACAAGTTGAGAGTCTAACCTGAACACCAACATTAGGGGAATTTTGAGGTCTAAAATGGGCCTCCTAAGAAAAATCTACAACCAAAATAAACTTTATAAGAACCAATAGGATTCAAGATGATGATGTCAACCATGGGGGATGATTCACCATCTTTAGATTAAAAGGGTAAAAAGATAAAAAAATAATAAAATAATAAAACTATTTTTTCAACTTGTATTTCAACTTATCTCCTTAAGGTTTTATTCAAATTTTGAGAGGGAGTGCTTGTTGTATGCAAAATTTAATTTCTCATCCAAGGAGTACCCATGTTGGATATTTTCGATGGACACTACTACAAGAGAAATGAGAAATACATGAAAAAACATGTTTGTAATCATGTTTTTAATGTATTTCTCATTTTTGTGTAGCAGGGTCTATCAAAAGTATGCAACATGGGTAATCCTTGGATGAGGAATCAAATTATGCATCCAAAACGTGTTTTCATTTGAAATTTGAGTAAACCCACAAGGAGATAAGTTGAAAATACAGTTGCAAAAAATAGTTTTTTCTTTTTTCCCTCTAAAATTGGATGATGTAATCTAATCTTATGTTATTATTTTCACTATTATTTTATAATTTCGTGAGGAGGCCCATTTCAGACCTAAAAAATCCCCTAATTATTGAAGATGTCCCAAGATGACACTTTAGTGAGAAGTGATATTATAGACATATACTTAGCAATACTGTTGGTGGCGGTGCCACTCCCTCGAAACAAAGTAGTTTTAAATTAGGTGTCTAAATGACCCAAGCAATTGATGCAATGTGTCATGTGTGATGGTTGGCACCATTCGCATATCCTACGTATAGTAAGGGTGATGAAGACATCTGCACAACGAGAAACGTATATGAGACAAATACTCCCAAATTCCAAAAATCCATTCATTGCAAAAAGAAGCAAAACTTATAAATACATAAAATTACAAAGCTCATGCCTAGTGCAATACTAGGCATAATATGTTTTCAGATAGAGCCCATTTCGAGGCTCCGCAAGTGGCATTCCTTCACTGTCCTGAATTTCGTAGGAAACTTTTGAGAGGGCTTTGGTGACGACATATGGATCGATCCATAATGGTTGAAGCATTCCTGCCCCCAAGAGGTCGTGTTTCTAATCATAGAGTAAAACAAGGTTGTCTTCTTGGTAAGAATGAGGCTTGACATTTTTGTAATATTGGGATTTGACCCGACGCTTATGGGCTTCGAGTTCTAGTGTGGCATCTCAGTGGGTCTCATCGATCTGATTGAGATATAGCAAGCATTCTTCTTCTATAGTAGTGTGGGGCAAGAGTTCAACAATGAGTTTCAATGAAGTAATCTGGCACTTGATATGTAGTACCACTTCCAGGTTATAAGTGAGGTGGAATGGTGTAAAGCCTGTAGCAGTTTTGACCGAAGTTCAGTACACCCACAATGGAGGATATAATGTATTGTGCCAGTGAGTTTTGTGGTTACCTACTAATTAGCCGATCATGGTTTTTAGGATGCCATTAATGGCTTCCACTTGTCCATTAGCCTGGGGATGATAGGAGGAGGACTGTTCCTACTTAAAATTGAGAAATTATGTTAAGTCAGACACCATGTGGTTATGAAAGTGAGAACCATGATCTGTAAAAATTGTGTGGGGCACACCCAAATGACAGATCACCTGATTGAACGAGAATAACACCACAATCTCTCCATAGGCCCAGAAAGTGTGAATGGCTTCAACCCATTTCGTAAACTAGTCCACAACACCAATAATGTAGTTGTGTCCAACAAAGGAAGTGGGGTTTCATTTACAAAGTCAAAACCCCATTTGGAAAAGGGGCCGATGGATATAATCAGGTGTAAGGGGGGCGAGGGTGCATGCATTTTCTTTGTAAATACTTTAGTGAAGTTATCTATAAAAAAAACAAAAAAAAACAAAAAAAAAAACTTTTCAAATACTTATGGTGTTTGGAAACTAATCACATGCCTATTTATTATTTTATGTGATTTTTTGGGGACCGCATCTATAAATATTAATAAAAAAGGTTCATAAAAAATGTAATACTTATTGCCAAAAAAAATTCAAACTTAAGGCACCATAGAATTTCTTCAAATGACTTTAACAGTGATCTTATGATGACAAGAGACTCCTCACACATTTGAGGAAAATCTTAGTTAGGATATGACATTACAACATTTGGGGTCTCATTTGGAATATCTCTCAATCAACTAGTTTATGTTAAAAATAATCATTACTTAGTTTAGAGTTTTTCATTTTGTTAATTCTCTACTTTTGCATGTTAACTTTAGTGCATGTTCATATGCTAACTTTATTATATGTTATCACTATTATTTTTCATATTTTAATTATGCCTTGCATAATATAAATTAATTTCTTGTGTTTTTCAACTTTGTATATTGGTTATAATTATTAACATGTTGAAAAATGCAACAAGAAATTCTCAATTTGACTTTGCCTTGATTAAATTGAGAAAAATGGAATTTCCACATTATCAGACAACTTGGATGCAGTTAACTGAGGTGACATGGCTCTTGTCACTCAATTCGCTCAGTAAATTTGGATTAGAGGGGTTAAAGTTTAGTTAAGCATGTGTGATTGCTAATTTCTAGCAATCAAGGTCAGTTATTTCAAGTTGTTTTTAGTCAAACTAGTTCCAACTATTGGAGGAACTAGTGGAGGGTTAATTGTACAGTGAGACTTCAGTCAAACTCAATAATCATCCAATTGATTGATCAATCAACCCAAAATAGCTAGTGCATGCAGAGAATTCGAGTTCCCCAGCCGTGGTGGAGATTCCAAGGCAGTGTAACATCAGTTGTAGACTAGTTTTGAGTGTACAAGTGTTGCATTTGACAATACAAATGTTGCATAAATTAGATGATCATCCTTGGGAATTACAAAATCAATTTGATTAATTTCCTAAATAGTAGGGTTCTAATTTCTTAAGGAATTGCGTAAGGAAATAGGGGCTCAAGCATAGACAAAAATTGACGATTGACTAAGTCCGGGTCATAGCTTCTCAATGAGCAGAGAGATAGTCTATTCCCTTGTAGATTATGCTAAGAGCGAGCAAGTAATTGTAATTCATCTCTATTCATCATATTAATGCAAGCAATCATAAGGGGTTTTTAATAGTTTCTTTCCCCTACAAAAATAGTGCGAGCATATGTGTTATTTCTTATTGCACATTTTTTATTATGGTTCTAAATTGTGAATTATTCCATAGAGCAGTAGAGTAGGATTGTGTCTTGTGATTTAGATTAAAATTTCATGAGCAATTGCAATTCTACACCATAATTTCTACATGGTATCGGAGTAGTATTCACATTAGAGAAAGCATTTCAAATTTGTTTCTCAGGAGAATCGAATTTGCAATTCAGTGCAACAGGATCTCTATAGAGTTTGGAAGATGACCTTCAAGGGGTTGAGGATAGAGTATTCCTTGGAAGAAATCTCTAATTTCATTGCAAGGAAGGATCACATGGAGGTGGTATTGGATGAGAATGGATTGTTGGAATACATC
>APFE030172728.1:23736-47555 GCA_000404065.3 Pinus taeda
ATGCTTCGGCATGTATAAATATGTATTGTAACATTGAAAGGAATATAATGAAAAATCAAGCTGGTAGTCCCGGTTTTGGGATCCAGTGGGAAATCTCTGTGTATACGTGTTTTATGTGTTATGCTCTCGCATCTTTATTTTTCCTGTGATTTAGAATTCGTATGCAGGTAATTTTTGTACGGGGTTAAAACCTACAAACCATAAAAACATGACACCTGTATCGCTTATTAGAACTTTTTAACTTAGCTAATGGTAGTGTTTACATCTGTATACATATACATGCATATACCAAAACATCTGTAAAATATATGCCAAATATATACCAACATCAAACCAAAATTGCTTTGCTTCAACCAACAAACAATGAAGGATAGAAGGCTCGCATCTGATCTGCCATATCCTGTGTAGCTTCTTCAGGCCCAAAGTGCTTCCACTGCACTTTAGTTTTCTTTATGGCTTTGTTCCTTAGCATGAGATGTTTTTGCTTGAATATGCCCTAAGGCTCTGGCTGGAACTCTCCTTCTTGCTCCACCTGCAATACAGACCAATCAATAACATGATCAACATCCTTTATATACTTCTTAAGCAATGAAATATGGAAAACATCATGGACTTTCACTATTGGAGGTAGTGAAAGTTGATATGCCACTGGTACAATCCTCTCAAGTATCTCAAAAGGCCCATAATATCGTGGTGCCAACTTGGCACATGAACCAATCCTCAAAGAGTTTTTCTTGGGACTGATGCGCAAACACACATGCTCCCCAACCTGAAACTCCTTGAATACCCTATGTTGATCCACATAACTCTTCTATCTATCATGCGATGCCTTTAGATTCTTCTTTATAACCTACATTTCCTGCTCCATGTCTACCAACATGTCTGGTCCAATAAGTACCATGTTCACTAGATCACTCCAACTGATGGGAGTGTTACAACTTCGCCTATACAATGCCTCAAAAGGACTCATCCTCAATGACTCCTGATAACCATTGTTGTATGCAAACTCAACCAATGGAAGATACTCCTCCCATTTCCTATCTTGGTGCATCACGTACATCCTCAACATATTCTCAAAGATCTTGTTGACCCTCTTTGTATGTCCATCTGTCTGCGGATGATAAGTTGCACTGAAGGCCAACTCTGTACCCAATTTTGAAAATAGCTCCTTCCAAAACTTGGAAGTGAACATTGCATCTCTTTCTGACACAATATTCCTTGGAACACCATGCAATCTCACTATCTCTCTCATGAACACTTGTGCTACCTCACTGGCTAAATATGTAGTCTTCACTGGAATGAAGTAATCTATCTTACTCAACCCGTCGACCACGGCCTTAATAGAATCATGTTGCTTTAGTGTCCTCAGAAGACCTGTAATGAAATCCATGGAAATTACCTCCCATTTCCATTTCGGAATCACTATAGGTTGTAGTAAACCACCTGGATGCTTACATTCCACCTTGACTTGCTGACAATCTAAACATCTAACCACGAAATCTTCCACTTCCTTCTTTAGATTCAGCCAATAGTACAACTTGTTTGCCATTGTCAATGTCTTTTGATATCATGGATGACTCGAGTATGGCTTAGCGTGAAATTCCCTCAAGATAAGATTCTTGAGCTCACTGCAATTCAGCACATATATCCTATCTCTAAATCTCACCAAACAATATGTCGTGAGACTATAGTCTAGATCCCGATCACCTATACCTATGCCTGTGCTCTGTTGTAAACTATGCATAATATCCATGTATTTATCATCACGTTGTCCTGCTTGCAAGATCCTATCTTGTAACTCTGTCCCATAATAGCTCATAGTTGCTATATGATTTACCTGTACCTTCTTGCTAAGAGCATCTGCAACCAGGTTCTCCTTCCCTTTGATGTATCTGGTCTCGAAGTCAAACTCACTAAAGGTAACAAACCATCTAACTTGCCTGGTATTTAGATTCGACTAATCAAACAAATACCTCAACCCACTCTGATCGCTCATCAATGTAAACCTCCTACCAAGAATATAGTGCCTCCACATCTTCAATGCATGTATGGTTGTTGCTAGCTCGTGATTGTGCGTCGAATAGTTTTGCTCATGCTCATTCAGTTTCCATGACTCATAGTACACTACCTATCCTTCTTGCATGAGAAATCCACCAAGTCCTCTCTTGCAAGCAATTGTACACACTACAAACTCCTTGTCTGGATCTGCAATATTTAGCACTGGTGCATGTGTCAACAGTTGCTTAAGCTACTCAAAACTAGCCTCACATTCTTCTGTCCATTCGAACTTCTTACCTTTCTGCTGCAACGATGTGATAGGATATGCAATGTGTGAGAAGTTCCTGATGAACTCTTGTATTAACTTCTCAATTCCATAAATGATCTCACCTCATCCACATTCTTAGGAGTTTCCCACTCCATGATGGTCCTTATCTTTTATGGATCCACTGTTATGCCATCCTTGGAGACAACATGCCCCAAATAATGTACCTCAATCTGAAAGAAGTTGCATTTGTTAAGTTCAGCATACAGTTGATTCTCTCTTAGCAATCTCATCACTGCTACTAAATGCTCAACATGTTCTTCCTCATTCTTAGAATATACCATTATGTCATCAATGAATACAATAACAAGCTTGTACAGATAAGGGCACAACATATTATTCATCAAACACATAAATGTAGTTGGAGCATTAGTCAAACCGAATAGAACAACAACAAACTCATAATGCCCATACTTGGTCCTAAATGCAATCTTGAAGCTATCCTCGTCCTTGATGCGTACTTGATGGTATCTCGTTCTCAAATTCATCTTAGAGAACACTGCTGCTCTCTTCAACTGATCAAACAAGTCATCGATCCTCGACAATCAGTACCTGTTCTTGATCATTTTATTGTTCAGCTGCCTGTAGTCAATGCACAATCTAAGAGTACCATTTTTCTTCTTCACAAACAACATTGGTGCACCCCAAGGTGATACACTCAGCCCAATGTACCCCTTGTCCAACATTTCCTTCAGTTGCAACTTTAACTCAAACAACTCAGGTGTGTTCATCCTGTAAGGTGATTTTGATGCTGGGGTTGCCCCTGGCACCAACTCAATAGAAAAGTCTACCTCCTTGTGAGGTGGAAACTATGTAATGTCCTCAGGAAATACATATTGAAACTGCTACAAAACTGGATACCTGCTTAACAAATTGACATCCTCAACCTCCTTAACCTTGTGACTAGAAATGTGTAGTGCGAACATCACACATCTCTTTTTGCAACTACGCTTAGCCTGCATAGCGGTAACCATACTCACTAATGTAGGCTTCTTCTTCCCCTGCAAAGTCCTCTTTTCTCCACTATCATCCACACACTCAATGGCCTTGTCGAAACAATCCACTTTGGTTCTCTGAAGGTATAGCCAATACATACCCAAAAACATATCATACGATCCCAATGGCAATACATTCAAATGTGATGATACAGGCATACCATTTAACTCAAATGCACAAGCTCTTACCCAATGGTGAACTCACTTCTTTGTACTAGTAGCCCACTGTACCAACCAAGATTTTTCATGCACTTATTTTCTCAAACCACACTTATCCACCAGCCAAGGATTAATATAAATATAGTTAGATCTAGGATCAATCAAAATAGAAACAACTTGATCACAAAGCTTATCGTCTATCTGAATGATCGATGCCTGATGGTCCGCCTACCTGTTGCCCACAGCTGCATAGATCCGAGGAATGTTATGACCAACATCACAAACTATATGCACCTCCTAAGCACGGTAGATCTGGGTTCTACCACCACTCCGATACTGCGAACAATCCCCCTTACGATGATCCTTACCACATATCCAACACTGCAATGGTTCCTTACCACCGCCTCTAGCTTTCTCTCCACGTCCCTTCTAAGTTATATTGAATCTCTTGTAAGGAATTGCATTTTCTTTCTCACTTGCATCTTGAGGTCTTCCTCTCTTTGATGGCCATTTTCCTTTAGCTTTCTCATTTCTTTTCAAGTCATGCTTAAGCTCAACTTTGCGCTTCAACTACTCATAACATTGCTTTAACTTTCGGATGGCCTCCTCAAATGATCTAGGCTCATCAAACTCAATCTGGTCTCTGTATGCAGCTAGCAATCCATTGATGAATCTATGAACCTTGGCCTTCTCCTCCTTGAGGTAAGGCACATATCTCAACAACTCCAAAAACTTCCTAGTATACTCATCATTTGTCATAGAACCCATCTGCAACTCATAAAAATCCTTAGCTTTGTCATCATTGTACCTCTCAGACAAGTACATCATCTTGAAAAACCTTTCAAAGCATTCCAAGTCAAATCTTGCTCATGTATACCTTTGACATTCTTCACTTCTTCCCGCCAAATATCCGCTTTACCGTTGAGACTAAAAGTGGTTATCTTTGCTTTCATGTTTTCTGAGTAATCATGCAATCAGAAGAATTTCTTCAGACCAAGCAACCATGCATTTGCATCCTGTGATTTCTTCATCTCTCCATCAAAGGTAGGTGGCTTTGCCTTCTTAAACTCATACGGAAAGTATCCCCTATCACTCCTCCGGTAAGGATGATAACTATGATGATCATGATGCCTATCAGAGCCAGAATGGAATAGTACTTGTTTCGATCACCTCTCCTATCTGGAGTATCCAACAAACTTCCATCTCTGATCATGTCAGATCTATCCAACGTGTGTCTACTAGGAGACCTACTGCCATATGCCCCATTAATTCTATCCTCATGTCCATGGCCTATAGAAAGTGGTCCATGTCGCTACAAACTTGACAAACTCTGAAGTAGTATCGCATTCACCTTGCTTGTTTCTCTTGTGCCTGCATGATTTTGTCCTTGTCTTCTTTGCAGCTCCTTATTTCTTCCTTCAGGCTTCTTAATGCATCTATCAATTCAAAAGAGTGCCCCACACCACACTGCTCATCTGATGCATAGGGGGATTCTATGTAGTCTACCACCTTGCTAGCCATTTCATCTCTTTCATGTAAGGCATACTATGTCAACTAAACCAAATCACAATAAACCAACGTACCTTAGCATAATTCGGGGAGGATACCTTGTATGCAAGATCATCAAATCAATGTGATACATGTATAACATAATCATAACAACATATAGACATATATCGAATACATGTATCAACACATAAAGATCATTCTAGCTAGGGTGTAGTCATCAATGCAAGGCCATATCGACAATGCTTAATCCATTGTATACATTCGCACATGCAACTATCAACATGCATAAGAAATGCCTAATCAACTACACATACATATGAACGTGTGTAGTCTAGCATAAGCAATCAATTATTGTAATCGACCTACCAGACTGATACATGTAATTAAAACATTTAAGAATGCACGTGACATACAAGGATGTAGTCAAGCAACATATAATCAACATGTAAGTGACATATAACCAAATGCAACCAGTCATATACTTTTGATTATGCATCCCACAACATCACATCAAGTTCCTCATGATAACCTTACTACAATCATGATCAACATGATGTAATGCAACAAGCATATGGAATGCAAGTGTAAGAGGCGCACATGCAACTGACATGCATGCATGACCAAGAACCTTCACCCAAGGAGAGCGCAACCATGCTCTGATACCAAGCTATGACACCCCCTCCTCCCAGGTCTACCCAACAAACCAACCAATCGTGGTAAACATGCGATGAGAGAGGACACTATAAGGGATTCAACCTCCTTGGTGACCTTAAGGAAGTAGAATTAATTAAACATATCAAACAACCCATCCACATCAGCATTAACACCCTTAAGAGACATGTCAACCACTCAGACATCCTGTCACTGAGTCCTGCTAATGATTTAATCCTTTTAACCCCTGGTGTCTCTCATGCTATAGGCAAGACAACGACTAGAAGCCAAAGTTGCCCTCACAAGCATGTGTGGCAGCGTCCCTGGACTTTTTCCAACAGACCTGTGCCAGCGTCCCCGAGATTTGAGCCACTTTTCTAGCCCAGAATCCTGGCCTCTGCCCATAACTTATTATAACCTTAAGAATCCATCAAATACATGATAACAATGTAAACAAATCAAAAATCAACCTTAGGACTAGGTCTGAGCATCCCCAACTGGGACTGGCATTCTGTCAAATACTTGGCATCAGTGAAACCTATAGGTCTAGGATACAAGACATAGAATAAATAACCTAAAGAACTTATGAAACATAACCAGAATGATCACCTCCTTCTCCATTGAACTATTATATCATCAATTAGGTCTTTCATCCATCCACTTAACAATTACAAGTAAATACATGAGATAACCATGACATGAACTAGTCATTTAACCTTTCTTATAACCATCAAAAAACCATATAAATATCATACATTTGACAACCATTAAATCCACATATAAACCAGTACAAAAGTAATATAACTTGGCTTTTATTAATCATAGTCAAATCCACCGAGGTTCGAGACTTCCACATACCACCCGACCATAGACATGGTTGAACCAGATCTCTCTTTCGGCCAGTCACCCCCGTGCCATCTTCCAAGCATGAATGTGGGATCTCACAGAACAACCAAGGGAATCCAGAGGTTACACCACCTCCACCCTCACAAAACCATGATCACTCCAAACATGGTGCTTCAATCACAACCAAACCGAACTTGGAACGTCATCCAGAATCCATCACTATCCTTGAGGAATTTTCGTCTCCTTGTCTCTCAGGCATTACCACAATCCAATCCTGGATCACTAGGCCCTAAACTGAGACCAGACTCTCAGGCTTTACCACAATCCAATCGTGGATCACTAGGCCCTAAACTGAGACTTCTCCCTCAGGCTTTACCATTTATCCTGCCAAAAACCAGTCAAGGGATTCCTAGGCCTTTGGGAATGAAACTTGATACCACCTTCACCTCGTATTTCAAAATCCATCCTGCAAACCAAAGCTAAAAATCAAGATAAACATCCCAACATATCATAGCATCCAGAAAAAGGCAAGGCTAGGCTGAAAACCACTGTCATAACCTAACAAAACCATGCCACTGACAGCAAGAGAACCATGCACCAACATGCAAATCCATGCATGTCCAAACCAGTTAGGAAATCATGCATTCAATATGTTACCTGCAAGTATTCCTACTGAAGTTGCTTGATCCTGCTTTCCTTTCCTTGATTCTTGCATTCCTTCCTTAATACAAAGCTAGAGTGCTCCAATAAAACTCTAAGCGACCAAGAGTGAGAGAGAGCGAGAATAATGAGAGAACTCCAAACTTGAACTAACAAAATGTTACCAACTCATCCTCACAAGCCTTTTTATTAATGAGGCCTCTAATTTCTTCATTTTCCATTATTTTCCCTCAATTTCCTCTTCACATGCAACCAGTGACCTTTCACCTTACTTTTCCTAATTTCCTTTATATTCATAAATAAATGTGCCAAAAATGCCTTTTTTCCTTCTAATGTCTTTTCCTTAGCCTTTGCCAATTTTCCTTAGCCAAAACACACATCCAGTGATGCCCATTAGGATATCTTTGCCCAACATTCATCTTGGAATAAGTGTCCCTTAAGCGTGGTCTTATTTTGCCTTTATTAACTTTTATTACATGGAATTTTCACTAGGGTTGTTACAATTCTTCTGTATGTAGATGATCTTCTCTTGACAGGTGTTGAAGGTCAAAATAAAGAATGTAAAAAGTAACTGGAAACATAATTTGACATGAAGGATCTTGGGCTGATGCATTATTATTTGGGACTAGAAGTCTGGAAAGGACCAAATTAAATCTACCTAGGTCAAGGAAATTATGGGATTGAGATTCTAAAGAAGTTCAACATGCTGGACTGTAAAGCTATGACCACTATGATGATCATAAACTTGAAGAGACTAAGGAGTTTTGAATCAAGCCCTATGGATCCTTATAGGTATAGACAACTTGTTGTCTCATTAATGTACTTGGTGAATACTCGACCAGACATATGTTTTGTTGTAAATGTACTAAATCAATTCCAAGTAGAGCCGAAGAATGATCATTGGATAGTAGCAAAGCATATTATTAGATATATACAAGGAACCGTCAACTACTGTCTGAAGTATGACAGAAGGAATGACGTCCATTTTATTGGGTATACAAATTCTGACTTGGGAGGTAGTGAACAGGATGGAAGAAGCACTACGAGAGGATGTTTTAGTTTGGGATCCTCCATGGTCTCATGGATGAGCAGAAAGCAATACATCATTGCTTTGAGTAGTGATGAGGTTGAATATGTTGCAACATGTGAAGTAACCGAAAAAGTAGTATGGTTAAGGAAGTTGCTATCTGACTTGTTTAAAGGACTGATGAACCCTATAGTGATACTTTGTGATAACACCTGTTGTATTCGTTTGTTTGAGGACCCAATGTTTCATGGGAAGACAAAGCATATCAACAACAAGTATCACTGTATTTGAGAGCTAGTACAAAATGGTGTGTTGAAGCTATGGTATATCTCCACTAACGAACATGTAGCTAACATATTGATGAAATAAATTCCAAACAAGAAGCTTGTATACTTAAGGGACAAGCTTGGTTTGGGGGATTTTCCTCCCTAATTCAGAGGGAGATATAGACACGACATTCATGTCTTCACTTGGGAAGAAAGAATGGAGGATTGGGTAACCATCTGGCATTCGATACTCTTTGAGAATCTGGTAGGGAATTCAAGACAAGAGTAGTCATGGGCCGATATTCTTTGAGGATTAGCTACCCAAGATAAGAATAGTCCAATGGGAGGTCATACTCTATGAACACCGATGTGGGGTATGTACCTGGAGAGACAATGATGATGGTGTCTATACATATCATTGGTCTCGCCAGAATTGTGCTCTGATCTTGTGGAGAGATAGAGATGTTAGTCAAGGCCTTGCTATGTGACAATGATAATTATTATGATGCAAAATAGATGGGTTACCAATCCGACTCTTTTTCTGAGATATCTTCAAATTGAGAATTACCATGTACCTGTTATGAATACCTCCCTAGTCAAGAGGGAGTGTCAAAAAATGTGTAACTAGGTTCAGTCTTCATTAGTATGAAATGTCTTCTTGTAAATGTAAAATGAAAAATAAATTATTATTATTATTATTATTGAAGCATGGGTTTCATGGTCAAGTTCTTTTATTTTATAGGTCAAACACCCATTGAGTGCTTCTATGGTTTATCCTAGGTATAAGAGTCAACTTCATATATGGAAGACCCTATGGGCACATTGTATATTGTAAAGAAAAAATGATTTTGTCTTGAAAGTGTCAAAATACCTCCAAGATCAAGTTGGCCTAATGAGTTGTCAAGTCGGCCTACATGAAGAGCCATATCCACCCTTGAGGAAGCCTATATATAAGAGGAACTTGTCCTCCATTTGAATCAATCACTCTCTCATCTCTTATGCGAAGAATACATAAGAAAAGAAATTCGAAGAAAGAAGTATGAAGAAGGGGAGGTTGAAGAAGTCGAAGTGTTTTGGTATTTCTCTATTCTTCTGGAGGTGCGAAGTTAGGGTTTCTGCACTGGGATAGTCTGAGCTTCGATTTTGGAAGTAAGAGAGAAGGGAAGGTAAGCGAAGGTCTCTTAGGGCATCTTAATAGCCCTAAGACTCAAGTCAACACAAGCAAAGTCAAGAGGAAGGTTGTTAGAGGGAGATCGAAGTCTCCTAGAGAAGCAACAACAGTTGTAGCGGTTGCTAGGGAGTATAATTTCAGATCTACTGGGAGGTCGTGGAATACTTGATCTTAGAGAGTATTTGTTGGAGTCCAGGTCATGGTATTCCTCATTTGAAAGATATGAAAGATAAGAAGATATTTTCAGGTTTTCATCTCAAGAGGATGGATTTTGGCCATGGCTTGCAACCTATCTAATGTGCCACTGTTCTTACTGTTTTGGTAGATTTTTTATGTATTGCACATTGGAATAATAACGAATAAAGATAATAAGTAAAAGGTCACACAAGCAGTTATCAAGTAAAGAGAATTAACATATCCCTTGCCCTATTGAATTCTCAACAGACCTCACACCATTTGGAATAGGAGCCCCATCTAGAGTATCGACTCGATTGCCATATTTTCTTATAGATTTGCCTTGATTTTAATTGTCACCAAGAAAGAGAAGCGTACATGAACCTTTGAGAAAATTAATTAAGTGTTCCTGGTGAATGTTCGGTTGCAAGTGTATACAGGTTCTTCTACTACGGTGGTTACTGTGTTCATTCCGTGCCCAGAAAAGGCCTATTTGTGCCCAGAAAAGACATACCGTCATTGAATTGCGAGGTATTGAATTGTGAGGTTGGTTGCCTCATTACTTGCCTTTATAATAGAGGAGCACTAGCTGAATGGATAGATATAATAGAAGAGCGTTAGTTGGACGGAGATCTTTTTTATTATGAGGTTTTCTGTGAAGCCCGGACCATTAGGTGCTCTGCGAAGCTCTCTAGTTTCATTATTCACGGATCCCTAGTTGACCGCTTCTCCCTAGTATCACGCTTATATCTAGTTTACTGCTGGCCTTAAGCTTCAGAAATCAAGCAGTAGTGACTAGTTCTGGCCTCAAAAAGAAGGGAGTCGTTACAAAGGATACCTCACAAATACAACAGTTGTTACCCATCATATATGAGTCAATGAATGAATGAATGGTCAAACAACTTTGAAAAGTGCTTTCTATATGAAGAAAGACTCTAGTAGATCCGTGAATTAGTAACTAGAGGAGTGGTATTGGAGATTAGATCTGTTAATTAGCAGCTTCTATATGCCCCACCCCCACCCTCATATAGGTGAGTCTCTAAAAAAGAGGTAATAGTACCACCTTAGTAGAGGACCACACAAGTGAAAAGATAACCACCTAACATCAAGAAAGATAGTCTATATAGATGTGACAATTGTTACAACTATTACAACACATGTTCAATTAGATAAGTACTAAAATAACTGAAATAGTTCAATTACTTTAGTATAGGTGAAAGCAAACATGAATCATAAATATTCACAGAACAATCTTTAAATATTCACAATCCATGCAAGAAAACATGTCAGCGATTAGGATTAAAGTATTAAGTAAAAGTCCCATGATACATGAATACAACGAGCATCACCAACTCTAATAGTGGAGCATTGGAGCCACGACTTGTTCCCCAAAGTACTAACTATGTCTCTTTGATGCCTTATGGGAGAAGCCAAGGTGAAGTCCTTTGCTTGTACCATGAGGGTGTATATATAACAAATGCAATGATTCTTCACCTCCATTGTGACTCTCGATTTACCCTCATGATTGTTTGACTTCTCTAAGACCTTTTGACTTCCTACATGAATTTTCACCTTACATGAATGACTCTTGCACTTCCACTTTACATTATATTTCTCCAATATTGAATTACATTTTCCACAAAATAATGTGGTGCATTATGACTCATGACATGACATGACATTGATAACATGGACTTGCATGATGGCATGGCAATGTCAAGCCAATATTTATTGTTGCTTACTTTGTGTATTCTAAAAAATGGATCATGATCTTCTTCTTTGTCTACCAAATGGCTTAGAGATAAGTTCTCTTCAGTGGAACTTTATCTCCAGTTGTTGTCTCAATTTGATGTCCCTTTAATTTCTCTTGATTGATCAACTTGTCTTTGTAGCTAATAAAGTGTCTTTTGGCACGGCCTCCTTCTCCATCTCCTTCATCATGATATTTTCATGGCATGACAGAGTACCTGCATCTGCAATTCACTCATGAAAAGACGACATCAAACTGATAAACCCCTAGTCGTAAGATGCTACATGATGATCCACTGACTGAGTTGGAACCGGGTGAAATGCTGAGGGAGAGGATTACTAATTACACAACTGCACGACTCAGGCATTCAAGGGTCAAGATTGAACCTTGAGACTGCACAATGTGCAATTTAGGCTAAACTGAGGAAGAATATTGAACAATTTGGGAGCTTAGTGAGCCAGGATGAGGGGTTGGCCACTGATTCAGCCAACTGCGTAGTTCTGGAAGGGAAAGGAGACTAGGTGACTGTGCAAATGTGGAGTTCAAGAGCTCAAGGCTGAGGCCTGAGCTTTGAGATTGCGCAATGCGTAGTTCTGTCTGGGAAAGAGAGAGAGATTGCACAGTTTTGGAGGTCAGAGGGTGGGCTTGAGCACTGTGATTGCATAGTGCGAAGTCGTAGAAAGTAGAGACTACGCATTGCATAGTTCCAAGGGTCAAGGGTGCTTCTTGAGGGCTGGGATTGTGTAATGCTCAGTTTAGGCTGGGCATAATGAGGTTGAGTGGCTCAATCAAGAAGTTTTCCTAAGTACATTAAGTTTTGGATCAGTGAGATGAACATGGGAAAAAGAGAGATTTTGAGAATGATCACACACTCAAGATCACTTTTTGACATGAAAATGAACACTCAGAACATATGAACAACATACCTTCCTCAATGCAACAACTTTGCGATGGCTCCTACCAAGTGCGACACAAAAGATACACTTTGCAACGAAAGCAACAACACTTGTGCTATGTTGCTTGAAACTTTGGGAAGGAGTGAAAAACATGAATACATGATAAGAACAACTCATTATCACAAATATTTACCCTTGAAACAACCCAAAACTCCACTTTACGCAATAAGAAATAGTTGCCACGCCAAAAGACGACACTTGCGATATGACAAGAAAAATGATGCTTGCAATATGCGAATAACAGTAGAAGAAATACATGCCAGAGTGAAGATAACATGAAAACGACATCAATTAGAGTGAGAGCAATTAAAAGTGACAATCAAAAGCATGAAAAAGACACTTGTGAAAACAAGGGTGTGCATAAGCTACAATTTGCAAAAACTCACCGAAATAGATGTACAAATGTAGCTAGAAGTGAGAAAATTTCAATGTCGTGTGCACTAACTATCAACATGGATTGAACATAACATAAGCACTATCTTGATAGACTGTGCTAGGCTTATTCAAGCTTGTGTGTAGGAGTTGTTACACAGTATTTTGTCACACCTCTTACACTTCCCTGGGTCATACCTCGGAGTGCTAAAAACTTGACAACTATGCAGTGTACCCATCTTGATATGCAGTCTAGATCCTCCCTGAAGAACTAATGAAAATTTGCCTTGAGCCTTTCCTAAAAAAAAAATGAGCTCAAAACCCTAATTTATGGGTCAGTGTGCCTGTGACACTACCCTCTTATGCTAATGGCAGGTTGTACCATATGAGCCTCATGCTACCAGTGCGGCTTTTGCTTGGATACTCGTGACAAACCCTAAAAGGAAATTTTTCCCAAAATGGAGGAGAAGCTTCGTGATCTAGAGGCTTCTAGAATGACAAGTTGGATGTTGTTCAATGTGGATGTGGTCGAATCCTCCCAATATTACCCTTTGATCTTATCGCTATGAGATTCCTCCTTGAGATGAGGACCTTCCCCTATCTTTATTGAGATCTTAACTCCCTATCCCTGCCTATAAATTCATCCCCCTCCATTCCCAAATGGTTGGTCTCTAATTATTTTCACCCTTATGCTGAGATAATGCTTACATGCTATTCATTTTGGCTTGGAGAAGGAGTGCTTGGAGAGCTTGAGCTTGGACTTGGACATTCACTCAAGGAGGGCTACTAACATCAAGGCTTGGGTTGTATGATTGCTCTTTTGTTTATTAATATATACAGCTATTGGTTCACTTTCCATAAATGCTTGTGTCAATGCTTCATTTATCTTAATGCTCCTTGTTCTTTTAAGTGGATTACATTTGGTTATACTTGTTGCAATTTTATGATTTGTCATGTCTTAGGCCTCTTGTGCAGGTATTCAAACGCTATAAGCAGCAAGGACTGAGCCTGAGGAGCAAGTGATCAAGGTCTTCAACAAAGGGGTGCATTATAACATTAGAAAGAGGTAGATGTCCTTCCTCTTCTCTTATTTCGATTGTAATCTAGGAAAGTGTCTTGTAGATTGTCTCGTTTGTCGCTAGACACACTCATTGGGCTAGAGGGATCGTCTATGTCCGCAGAGAGGATTTACCTACTCAACAAAATGGTGACTCCATTGGGGAAGCTATAACCTATCCATCCATTTCTTCAATCTGATCTTTTGATTAGTTTGACCAACTGTCGATTTCTCGGCTTGTCTGCATCACCGTAGGTTTATACAGTCATTGGTTTTTGCTTGAGAGTGTTGAGTCTGCTCTGATTTCAGAAACTTTTTGTTTTTTCTTTCTTTTCCTCGTCCAATTCATTTTCTAGTTTTACAAAAGCGTTGTCAGCGCTAATTTTGGACTAACAGTCACGTTTCTTTGCCTTTCAGCACTACTTTTCCTTTCACAGGTGCATTGATCCCAAAGGCTAGAAAAATTTAGGGTTTCTTCTCATTTTCAGTGTGTATCAACCTCTGTGAGTGTTTTTCCAGTGTGATCTCATCCTGTTGGCCTTGATTATTGTCCTTTAATGGTTCAATTGTCTCTTTTCTTATGTTGGTGTGTGATTCAAGTTATATTGTCTTCTAGGGTTTTAGGTGTAGGTTACCCTTCACCCATCACTTGGCTTGTATTTGTAAGATCAATTGTCTCCATTTACAAGTTTTACTGTGATAAGGAAATTGTTTTCAAGTTGCTTTCAGTTTATATTTGTGAAATTGTTTTCTTAGTATTTGATCATTTTTGTACTTTGAAAATTACTTTTTCTCCATTGTCAAATGTATAGTACAATTATTTGCTTTGGCGGAACTGAATATATGCTTGTTTTGATTTCATTGTTTCGAAAAGAAAAGTGAAAGGGTCTCTTCATTAAAGTATTTTTGAAATGATTTTTGTTTTATTCGAAACCAAAGTGAATGAAAATCTCATTTTAGTTGTTTTGAAATCCATTTTTCCTTTCCTTATGCATTAGTTTGCATTTGACTCAAAGTGAAAGAAAAAGAACAAAAATATTAGTGCATCTTAGTGAAAGAAAGTGATTCTTTTTCTCATAAGATTGATTTTTGGCATTGCATTCATTAGTGAAAAGTGAAAATCTTTTTTACTTTTGGCATTGCATTTGGAAGACGAAATTGAAAGTTACTGGAAGGCATGTTGTTTAGTGCATTATTGATTGAAATTTGTTCCCTTGATTAGTATAGCTTTCATTGAAGTGGAAAGTTTCCTTTTCTCATATCGCTGCATCTTAAGGATTCACGTGACATCGTTTTGAGCCTTAAACCCAAAACTTAATTGAAGAGAAACTTAAAGTTTACCTCAATTAACCTAAGGAGCATTTGGAACTTAACGCAAACATTTAGAGGTCTAGGCTATAGACGTGTTCTTGCATCTATAATCCTAGCAGTTGTCGCTAACTTCTTGCATTGTATCCTGGGGGTGAAATATCATTCCAGTACATAAGTATATCGGAGGTTCTCCAATACTTTTGGGTATATAGAAGGCACTTAAGTATCGCAAGTATATGGGAACGCTCTCACCGAATGGTTATGCATTAGACAATGCTATCCCGGACTTGTGCTCCCCGTACCGTCGAGTATATATTGGGAGACCCCACTACGTTTATATCCTTTAGCCACAGGTTACCGAGTCAGTCACCTTGTAAATGTTATACACCAAACACATCATTCAGGAAGATTGGTCGTCGTACGTTAAGTCCTTGGCTTCGGCTAAGGTGTATATTGTGGTTCACGGATACTTGGTAAACCCTCTTGCCTAGCTTACCCCTCTTTTATTTTGTTTTGTTAATTTCTAAAATCAATTAATTGACCGTGGAAAAACATCCTTCCTATGGAAATACTCCTTAGTAGATCTTAGGATGATACTGATGGCAACATTTCCTGAGTCTACCAGTTAAGGAAACCCCCCTGACGGGAATCCCAGTTATTTTCTTTCTTTTGGAAATACTGGTGCTCCGTATACGGTAACGTTGTCTCTTCCTGGATTGACCATTGGTCTACGAGTCTGGTTATTTTTGACCTTAGTGATTCCGAGTGTCCAAACTACTTTTCAACTAAGTTCTCCTCCACCTGAACAAAATCAACCTCATGTTGCTCCTAAATTTGACCCCTCACTTTCTTCACCTCGTTCTTCCTCTTCACCTGGTGAAAGTCTGGATTCTAGTAACCAAGAAGCTAAGAAGAAGAATATGAGGACAAAGAAGAAGAAGCAAAATAAGCAAGGGGGAAACCAAGCAGCCATTGCTACGGATGTAACTAATGTAGAAAAATCTTCCAACCAACCCCAGAAAGTAAAATTCCCTTGCATGTTATGTAAGGGTGACAACCTTCTTAGGAATTGTCCTGGTATTCCCAATGTCTTAGAAGTGTGGTCCACAGGTAAACATCAACCTTTGTCATCAACCTTTGGAGATCATGTTGGTGATAAACCTTCAACTAGTAATAATAAGGTCCATGGGAAAAAGGGAAAAATCAATTTTCCCTATAAGTTGTGTGAAGGTACTCATTCCATTCACCTTTGTGCTCTTCTGGATGAGGCTTCCAAAGAGTTGGAAAACCTTACAACTTCCCATCCTTGTCTTCCTGTTGGTTATCGGAAGATTTCCGCTGATCCTTCGCTAGTCGATCCAGTGATCGATCAAAGGTCATCTTTGGTTAGCCCCACTCTCTCTAAAGGTGAGTCTCGTGAGTCCATTCTCGACCAACCATTGGTTGAGAAAACGGTAGACCTGACTCCACCTTCAGTTAACCCTACCTTTCTGGTAGAGAGTGAACCTCATACTACTCAAGTTCTTCTGGTTTCTTCAGTTTCAAATGAACTAGAGCGGAATCCTCACGTTACTGAGGTGCATGAGAGAAGTTCTCCTGTTCCCATAGGGCAAGAGGGCAGATCTCACGTTCCTGCGACACCCCCTCAAAGTAGTTTAGTCACTTCTTTTGATTGTAGTTGACTGGTAGGATATCATCCTCCATCTTGCGTACCTTTCCAGATTACAGTATAGGGTACAATATGGTCATACTTAGCACAGCCATAGACGAGGGTGCATCTGTTAGCATTTTGTCCTCAATTGCTTGGCAAGCTTTAGGTTCTCCTTAGCTTGTCCCCATCACCCAGAATCTGTTAGCTTTTAACAAAGGAACCAGTCAACCTTTAGGGATCCTTCCTAAGTTGCCTATTACTTTGGGAGGAAATATTTTCTATATAGACGTGATGGTTGTCCAAGGCCCATTGGATTTTAATCTACTCCTTGGTCGTGACTATGTTTATGTCATGGGAGCTCTTGTTTCTTCCCTCTTTCGAGTGATGTGTTTCCCACATGAAGGAAAATTATGATCGTTAATCAACTTACATTCATTGGTCCTGAATCAACTCCCCATCAACCATCATCCCTAAATGGTTCTTATATGCAAGTGGTATCACCCCTACCACAGGTTAATTATGTGGCCACCTGTTCCATGCCCACATCTACTGATGATCAAGTAGGTGATGTAATACACCATGTACTGGGGCCATTGGAGCCCAACTTTTCATTTGGATCCTTGGACATGTATCGCTTCCAGAGTTTTCTTCTCCCATTTTATGAGAACCTCTTAGAAGACATGGCCTCTTTCAATTTGCGATCAAGTGCTTGGAGCAAAGTTCCTTGTCTTGTGTCAAGCTCGTTAAAAAATGAAACAAGGGCCATGAGGACAGTTCTTTTAGTGTGTTAACTTCATTAAAAAATGAAATATGTCTCCATGAGAAAAGTTATTTTACTTGTGTCAAGCTTGTTAAAAAATGAAACAAGGTGTCATGAGCATGGTTCTTTTCCTGTGTCAAGCTCATTTAAAAATGAAACAAATCCCCTTCCAATTCGAGTCTTTGATTAGATCTCGTAAAATCCCAGTCAAGTCTTTCACTTGATCTCGTAAGTGAACCTTCATTCCATCCACCTATTAGTAATAGGTAGTCTACTTAGGTGAATAAAATGAAGCTTCGGGGGTGTATCCCTCGAATTGAGTCATTATGCTAGGGGCATGCAAACTTATCTCAAGCATAGTTTGTTTTCGTTTCAAGCTTGAGTAAAATTGAAACCAAATCCAAGCATAGTTTTCCTCATGTTTCAAGCTTGTGAAATATGAAACCATCTTCAAGTATACTTAAGCATAGTTTCCCATGTTTCAAGCTTGTTTAAAAATGAAACCATTCCCACTTTACTCATGATTGTCATTTTTATCAGCGGATTTTTCCTAGATGAGCCTTGGTTTTTTCATTCCATCGCCACCATCTTTGCCCAATCATATGCTTTCATTCGGTTGTTTTACCCTTGCTTAAGGAACATCTACGATGAGTGGTCTTATTAACCAGCCTCTTGACCATTACATGTTTTGAGCAGTTCCATCATTATCGGAACCAGTTGCTATACTTTTATACCACTCGTTCTTCCAGGAAGATTCATCTTTAATCTCTTTTCTGACTCTCGAAAAATGAAAAGATTGTCAAGTACTTGTTGTTTCAAACTCACTAAAGTAAATGAAATGACATCTACTCAGTATAAGTTTAATCCTTCTCCAGACTGAGATAGACTATTGTATGAAAAAGGAAAACCTTAGTCGAACATGGCTAAGCGGTTCTCTCGAATATTGTTTTCTACCTTTTCGGGTTTTAGAGACAAATTACGAAAAGGGACCGGATGGAGTTTTCTTTTTTCGTCTCTTGTTCAAACTCTCTAAATATGAAAAAGACAATGAGTTACTCTTCCGTCAAACTCGTAAAAATTAAATGACGAAAGACTTGTCACCACGACGAGACCAAGTTTCTCCTTCTTAGGACTCATAAAACTTACTAGGATGGATTCATTCGAAGAATGAACCTATATGGCAAGCATATGTTATCCCATTCAAGCTTGCGATAAAAAAATATATGGGGTACTTTCTAGAAATAGTAGGGAAAAGTGAAATTGAAACTGAAACATTTCTTGTATAGGCATCATTTCGCTCTTGAACATGACACTCATTGGTTTCTCGTGTCAAGTTTGGGATATCCTCACTCACTCACTTGTCCTTCTAGGTTTGGGTGATCCAGTTTACCTCTCATCTAACTATTCCACTTCCTCATCATGACCCTTGGTCCTATGTTGAGTCAAATGCTACCACACTCCGGAGTCGTGTCGATGGTATGTTCAAGAGAAGTCTTATCTATAGTTTACTACCTATGCATTGCCTTACCTTTTTCCACGGTCCTGAATCATACTTGTTTATTCCACTTTATTCCTTGTTTCGTGTCGATGATGAGGGAATCATTATGGCCCTTCTTCGATGGATCATTTCCTATCGACTTCAACTCATTATCCAAGAAGATGACTTAGAAAATCCCTTTCAATACCTTAGAGCTTGCATGCCTTAATGACAATTTCTTCACATTTGATGACAGGTTTTCATCAATGCCCTTCGATCGGATGATTCCATGAGTGTTCGACTTCAACTTCATTTTCACATTCATAGATTGTATTGTCGTACCTTGAGAGCCATTGTCATTATTGGTGGTTTCTCTCATGCCTGTTAAGGGTTCACATCATTGGCCGGTAATCGGGTGGTTTTCTAGCATGTTGACTTCGACACATTCATTCGCATGTTAAAATTCGTACTTTGTCAGGTTGGGATGGAGTGCAAGACCCTGAGTTTTGTCTGATATAACTCAGATTGCGTGGAGTTATGTATTATTCATGATTGTATATATGTTTCCTCCATACGGATGGTTGTGACCGTACCATGCGACCTTTTATATATGATGATGATGATCCTTTTATATCGGGTGGTTGCGTCCATACCATGGATATTTTTACATGGTCCTTTCTGTCCAGATGGTTGCATCCATACCATGGATTCATGTTTTGATATATATGGCAGAGGTATCAGATATGTATATGTATATGTGTCCTTGATTTGCAAGTCTCTTGGCGGTGTTTGTTCTAGTCCTTGCACTAGCTAGTAAAGCATCTGAGCCATCACTCCATGTTCTGCCTTCATGCTTTAGGGGGCATCTATTACATAGTATTTTGTCACACCTGCTACACTTCCCTGTGTCATACCCCGGATGCCAAAACCTTGACAACTATGCAGTGTACCCATCCTAATATGCAGTCTAGATCCTCCCTGAAGAACTAATGAAAAGTTGCCTTGAGCCTTTCTTGAGAAAAATGAGCTCAAAACCCTAATTTATGGGTTAGCACGCTTGTGACACTACCCTCTCATGCTGATGGCAGGTTGTACCATATGAGCCTCACGTTGCTAGCGCATATTTTGCTTAGATACTCACGTTGAACCTTAAAAGGCAAGTTTTCCCAAAATGGAGGAGAAGCTTCATGATCCAGAGGCTTCCAGAACGACGAGTTGGATGTTGTTCATTGTGGATGTGGTCGAACTCTCCCAATATTACCCTTTGATCTCATCCCTATGAGATTATTCCTTGAGATGAGGACATCCCCCTATCTTTAGTGAGATCCTAACTCCCTCTCCCTGCCTACAACCTCATCCCCCTCCATTCCAAAATGGTTGGTCTCTGATTATTTGCACCCTTATGCTGGGATAGTGCTTACATGTTATTCATTTTGGCTTGGAGAAGGAGTGCTTAGAGAGCTTGAGCTTGGACTTGGACATTCACTTAAGGAGGGTTACTAACATCAAGGCCTAGGCTGTATGCTTCCTCTTTTGTTTATTAATTTATACAACCACTAGTTCACTTTCCATAAATGCTTGTGTTAATGCTTCATTTATCTTAATGTTCCTTAATCTGTTAAGTGGATTACATTTAATTATTCTTGTTTCACTTTTATGCTTTGTTGCATCTTTGGCCTCTTGTGCAGGTATTCAAATGTTATGAGTGGCAAAGACTGAGCCTGGGGAGCAAGTGATCAAGATCTTTGACAAAGGAGTGTATTATAACATCATAACGAGGTAGGTCTCCTTCCTCTTCTCTTATTTTGATTGTAATCTAGGAAAGTGTCTTATAGATTGTCTTGTTTGTTGCTAGATCCACTCATTGGGCTAGAGGGATCATCATTGTCTGTAGAGAGGATTGACCTACTCAATAGGAGTGCACTCATGAATTCATTTCGGATTGAGCATGTGCAAGAAGGTGAATTCGACACTTACAATCCAAGAGGGAGCTCAAAGACTTAACAAAGCTAGAAGTTACTATGGAAAGGTCGATCACAAGATCCACAGTAGGCTCCAAAATTCAAGTATAAGAAACAATTTAGAGGGTTTTATTCGCAACAACACATCCTTCTCATCATTTCCGACTGAACCATTGGAGTTGATATTCACTAGATGATTGTCTTTAGATTCAATGTGTCATCAACTTTAAGATCAATGTAATCAATTATTTTTCGTGTATTCTTATTGCAACACCTATAACCCTTGATATTATGAGAGTACCCAAGAAAAATGTCTTCATCAACACTTGCATCATACTTACCAAGCTTTTCATTTTCTTCTTCATATAACACTTACTTCCAAATACTCTAAAATGCTTGACTATAGAAATGTTGCAATACCATAGCTCATATGAAGTTTTGTCACTGTTTGGTTTGAAATGTGACTTGTTTAGAATCACCACTACTATGTGAATGGCTTCATCCAAAAATCTTTGTGGTACACCTCTTTCTCCCATCATGGCTCTAGCAAACATTTGGACAGATCTATTTGCTTATTCAGGCTACTCCATTTTCCTATGGAGTCTTTTTTATGGTAACCGTCTTTTGATGCCTTGTTCTTCAAGAAAATCATCAAAACCTTTGGGGGTAAACTCACCACCATTATCAGACCTTATGCACTTTATTTTATAGTATGTCTCATTCTCAGTCGTAACATTAAAGTTCTTGAAATTTTCAAAGGCCTCTAATTTTTCTCTTAAAAATGGCACCCATATCATTATGCTAAAATCATCAATGATAAGCATGAAATACAATTTACTTGTGAGTTTTTGAGTTATTTAATGATCACTTAAGTCTGTATGTACTAATTTCAATGGACTAGTTGATGAGTTCTCCTTGGATTTGAATGGCACTTGCACTTGTTTCCAATCTGTCATGACTTGCAAATAATGTTCTCTAGCTTAAAAAGCTTTGGCAGATCTCTTACAACATTCTTCTTGCCTAGTTTGAAAATATAATCAAATTTTAGATGTCCTAATCTTCTATGCCATAGCCAAATTTCAAACAACGCTTCTTTGTTTTCTCTTTTTGAGCATAGACGTCACTATCTCTTCTAACAACTTTAGCTACTATCTCTCTCATGCTTGCATACTTGATTTGAAAATTCTTAGATTTGAATAACACATCATAGCCTTGGTCACACATATGGGAAAAACTAGTAAATTGTGCTTTAGGCCATCAATAAACAATACATCCTTTTCCTTACCTTTGCAATTAGCTAGGCTAACAATTCATTTTCCTACAATCTTACCAAGTGCATTATTTCCAAAGGTCACATTACCTTTGTTGACTGGTTTATATGATAAAAACTTAATTTTATCTCCTTAGATACGCTTGGAACAACCATTGCCAACATACCATTTGGCTCCCTTCATTCATAGCATATAAAACCACATTGCGATTTTCTTCATTTTCCTTTTTCTTCCGCACCTTGGGCTACTGGTTTGTTTACTTGACTTTTGGATCAGGCCTTTTGTCTTTAAGTATGTAATTAGTTGCTCTATGGCCATAGTTTTGATAGATGTAGCATTGAAACATGTTATTTAGTGGCGAAAATGAATAGCTATACCTGGATTTTCTCATCATTTTCCTAACAAATTGATTATTGGGTTAATAATTTCTTCTTCATGGCCTAAGATATCTAAATGATAGGTTCACGTTGTGATGTGTTGCCTTGTGCCCATAATTAGTACAGGTAAAATGGTAGTATGGAAATATGTCTTCATACTTAGGAGAAAAATGATTCTTTGAAAATTGGTTGAGCTGCTCTTTGAGATATTCAATCTTGTTTGAGACTTGAACCTCTCCATTAAGGAGTTTGATTTTCCTCTCCTGTGTTATTAGTTTTTTTTTTAGTTGAATTTCTCCTTTTATAATTCCAAACCTTCTCTTATGTGAAGCTGGAGTGAGATATTTCATATAGAAATAATATCATACATATACTATTGGAAACCATAAGATACATTATGTTGGAGAGAAAAAACATACTTATTGAAGATCTGATCCCATACGTAATGATGATGTAAAGCAATGTTATGAATCTAAGAAACAACAACTTGATGCCCATATTGTAGAGATACCAATGTGATTATGAGACATGAGACATTCATGAGAACCACAAATAGTCCCATGTAATGTGATTATATAATTTACCACACAACTGAGAATTAAAGTTAACTATATAGTAGAGAAACGATGTAATAGGTTGATGCCATATGCAAAACTGAACTAAAAGGAAGGTGCCATGTATAATGTGGAGGTGCCATACATACAATTCCAACAATACATATGATGCCATTAAGATTTGTTACACAGTAATTTGTCACCATTGGTCACCGTCCCTGTTACCCCTGTTTTCGTACATTGGAGGATACATTCCGGGACCTGTGAGCAGTGACATAGCCTAAAAACACTTGCATTATGTTCCCCTGAGTATGTACTTCATGTTCCCTGAAGACACCTTTTGCAAATTATCCCTGAAAGTGCCCTTTTTCCATTGGCGCAGGTACACAGTGTCTTATCCGCGCCAATCACTGAGATCCTCAAAAAGGGGCGCGCCCATTGGCGCTCTGTCCTAGAACAACACTCACACCAACTAAGTTTGGTAATGATTTTTTGGCAAACGCGCACCCATCTGTTTTTTCCTTTCAGATCATGAAGTCTT
>APFE030172733.1:0-11639 GCA_000404065.3 Pinus taeda
TGTAAACACTTCCTGAATAGTAATCAGTGATCATCCTCGCATTTGATTATCCTATAGAAATCTCTCTACAAATCAACCAGCTCTGATACATGGTAGATTTTGAATAATTTAACACATATTTCAACAGAGATTATTCCTGATCATGTACTATTGCGGAAAACATACACAATACATAAGCTCTCTACGTTGATCATCAAAATAGCAGCATCAATAACAATAAAACATCAAGAGCATTCACACATTAACACAGTATGTATCCCGGGGAAAGCATCTCGCTAAAAACCACAACTATCTGTATATTAATGATTGAGTCATGTAACATTACAAAGTACAATGCTTATCACAAGCAATCCAGTACCAGCTCCACCTATTACACACAATACAGCTTAGATCTGAATCAATCTCTGGCTCAAATCTCTTCCGCTGCTTGCCTGCCTCCGCTGCTCAATACCTGCACAAGAACCGATGATAATACCAAGGCAGCCACGTCTTTCCTTGGCTAAATCACGTGAGAACAAGCTACAATACGTGCAAACTCATTGGCATACTCAATCCCCTGATTTGTGCAAGATCTGGTGCACAAATATAGTCACAACTGATAGCAATCTGATTCTCTAAACCTGTCCCTGCTGAATTGAACATGCACTGACATGCAACTGAGTTAACTGATGTATTCATTAGTTGTATTATGAGTTAATAACTTGTGAATTAATTAATAACTAATTCACCCAACTCATCTCTAGTCTATTCGCCAGTTAGACTAAATACAACCAGTTTAACAAAGCTAAACTGAACACAACTCCATCAACTGCACCTCCAGTCCACTAAACTCAACTCACTTGAGTTCTAACTGAAGTCATGCATGCAAATATTCAACTAACCCATAAGAACCACGTATTTCCTTCATGCAATTGCATGTGCCACATCCGTAGCTCGAACTGAAGTGCTCCAAGAGAATAAGACAAAGTTTATATCCAAATATTATTGTGAGATAATAATATTTGACTTTTCTATTTTTGACAGCCAGTCTAAAAATAGACTTGATCACTCACACTGTGATCACTCACACTTTCATCAAAAATAGAAGTCCATCTATTTTTTTTCCAACTTGATCAATCATCCATAAACAGCAACCTGCATTCCATAGACATGATCCATATGTCTAAAAATAGACTTGCGCCAAAAATAGCCTGCGGGCCCACTTAGTGAAGGCGACTCCTTTCCACTAAGCTCCATCATCTTGTTGCATTCTCAACAAGCATTTCTTGTTGCACATTTTTCAACACAAAGCACAGGCGATGCTTCAATTCAAAAACCACCTTTTGGTAGGATTTATACCAAAATAAATTTTCTTTCTCTTTACCATTGGTGACTTGACTCAAAGGCCAAATGATATGAGAGAACCCCAACACAAACCTACGGTAGAAATTGGCAAGACCCAAAAAGTTGTGAAACTCTACTAGAGTGGTTGGAGCTGGCCAATCTCGAATGATTTGTATCTTCATTGGGTCCACATGCACACCCTACTCATCAATGATGTACCCAAGATATTGAACCTAGGTTATGCCAAAAGTGCATTTCTCCAAATTGGCACACAACTTGTGTTGTCGTAGGGTTTGAAGGACCTAACGAATATGGTGGAGATGCTCTTCCAAACTCTGGTTGAAGATCAAAATGTCATCTAAATACACCACCACGAATGCATTGGTGAAGGGTCTCAAGATGTCATCCATCAATCTCATGAAGGTTGAGGGGACAATCGTCAACCCGAAAGGCATGGCCAACCATTTGAAAAGGCCCTCCTTGGATTTGAACACAATCTCCACAGATGAGAGGGTTCGATAGGCAGCTGATGATAATCGGACTTCAAGTTAATCCTGTTGATATATTTGGCCCCTTCAGCTAATCCAGAAGGTCATCAATCTATGGGATTGGGTACCCATTGTGGAAAATGATCTTGTTCAACGCCCGATAGTTAACACAAAGTCTCCAGGTCCCATCGTTATTTTGTACCAATACAATGGGGCTCCCACAGGGGAATGATCTTGGCCTGATGTGCCCTTTCATAAAAAACTCCTTTATTAGCCTCTTGATCTCATTGTTCTCTAGAACAGAGCATTGATAGATCATTCCATTGGGTAGCAGCACGTCCGAGGTTAGATCGATGGAGTGTTTGACCTGACAGTGCAAAGGTACCCCTGTAGGTGAGGTAAAAATGTCCCTGTACTCCTCCATGACCTTGTCCATCTACTGTTGCTGTTGGGAGGAGCCCTATATAGAAGTCATGGCCACAAACTTCTTCTTTCCCTGAGGGAAATTCATAAGAAAAACAAATTTCTTGGTCTGGGAAATGATCTTACTGCATTGTTTTGTAGTGATCAAAGAGATGGCAGTAGGCGGGGCTACCTCTGGTATCCTGTACAACTTATTGCACAAAGTAATAATCATAGAGTGAGGTCTAGACTCATATAAAGAATGTCGCTTCGACAAGTATGGTTTTCCTAATAATACATCACAAACTTCAAGAGGAGCAACATCACACAGTACCTCATACATGAAGGGCGTGATGTTGTAGGGAAGGCGACATTGCTAGCTGACACGAAGATCTCATCCTTGGTGTGAAGCCACCCGATGATGTATGGTTGCAGATGTGTTGTAGTTAGTAGGCCCAACCACTTCATGAAATCTCCTTAAATGAGGTTCTTTTGGCTCTCGTTGTCGACAATGAACTGCAGTGGAGAACCCTTCACCCACATTTGTGAGTGGAAGAGGTGTACCCCCTCCTCAGGATCTTTAGGCTCATTCTTCTGTATCATAGTGGCATCCATGGTGGCACTAGGCTCTATGTCAACAATCTCCTTCCCTCTTTCATTCCCCTTATTGGCTTTTGACTCAGAGTTAGAACAATGCATCTGATTCAGAAGTCTTCACCTCGGCCACCAATGACTGCTTGGCTCAACACTCACTCATGTTGCGAGTGGAGATCTTATGGAACTCACACCATTTTCCCGTGTCCTTCTTTGTCTTCATGGTGTTTTTGTTTTCTTGCGACTTTAGTGGGTTGTCCTGGGTCGTCCCACCTTGGCTTTGTCCTTTCCTTTATGTTTAGGGGGCGCATTTTCCTTACTTCAGATTCAGAGATTGAAAGTCTCACTTCTTCTATTTAAACTTCTTCTCAATCTTGACAATGTATCGATACACCATGTTGAGTGAGGAGATGTCCAGGAACTCCATGTTGTCTTGGATGTACTTTTGTAGACAACCGCAGTAATTGAGTACCAAATTACGCTCAGAATCCTTGATACCCAACTTTGTGCAAAGGGTATGGAAAACATTTGTAAACTCTGGCACATCTTGGTCCCTTCCATGTCATAGCATGATCCACTTTATGTATTTATCTTCATTTCTCTTGACAGGGTAATATTGTTACTTGATGGCATCTCGGAAAGAATTCCAAGTGGGTTTGTCTGAAAAATAGTGAGTATTCCCTCTCATCCTTTTGTTCAAAATAGGTTTCCCACCAATCCTTGATGTGTAGGGCAGCTTTGAGAAGCGCATAATTATTTTTTTCCCGATTGGAAAAGTCGTGAATTGAAAAATACCCTTCCAATAGATTTAACCATTTATCTACAACATATGCATCTATCTGGCCCTAAAAAATGGGACTATCAAAGTTAAATTGTACCTTAAAAGGAGTGGCACCTCAAGAGTGGTTATTGGATGAAGATGTGTCGCCTATGGGTAGTTGTCGAAGGATTTGGGCAAATTTTCCATCATCACATTCCTCTATCGCTTGAGGGCTTCCTAGAGCAATATTTTCAAGGGACCTCTTGCCCCCTCATCTTTCTTTTCTTCCATCATGGGAGGTTGTTAGGCTTTCCGAGGCTGGTATTGCAAAGGTTCAACCATATCAAGCCCTAACTCCTTATACCCTGAGCTCGTTGGGGACATGCAAAGAAAAACATAGAAGAGCAGACTGCTCTGATACCACTAATCCAGACTTATGCAAGAATGCAACAAAATACAAAAATACCCATATACACAGAGATGCAGCAGAAATAAAACTTCATTTCATTAATATCAAAGAACTGAAATATGCTACATATAGAAATAAAAATAAACTAGCTCAGGTGATGGTAGCTTATCTCTGAGAAGAGATGTGGAAGATAAATGCCTCTGAACTATGTTACAATGAGGTTTAATGTATGCTTTAACCCCATATAGAAATTACCTGCATACGAATTCTAAAAACAAAAAATAAACAATGGCGAGAGCATAAAACATAAAACAAATATACACAGAGGTTTTCCCCTAGATCCCAAAACCGGGACTACCATATTAATTTTTCATTATGTTCCTTTCAATGTTACAATACATATATATACATGTTGAAGTATCCATTAACACCAATCCATTAACCTGTATTAGAACATAACCGTAGTTCCCTTGACCGAAACTAAAAAATAGCATGGATAGAAAATCGTCATGCCCAAACATTTGTGTGAAATCCATGCACAAAACCATAGGTAGGTTCTCCCACCTAATATAGGGTCTAAAAAAATTCTCGGGGCACTACCCAAGACCCTATGTAGGGGTGCTACCACCCCCCTACTTACCCCCCTGTGACCCCCTGGAGCAACGTATAAGGGAGGATCCCACCCCTCGACACGCGGGGTAGTCGTGGAAAGAGTATAACACAATCCAACATTCTCCCACTTATTTTTTTCTTTCCACAAGGGGCCACATGAGAGATTAGTCATTAATATAGCCCTACAAGGCCCATTGTTTCTCTACACCAAGGGAATTTCTCAGCGCTCACATATTTTGGTAATGCATCTGCAATATTCTTCAAAGTGTCTACCTTTACTAGCAACACCTTTTTTTCCTCAACCATATCCTTCACAAAGTGATATTGAACATCAATGTGCTTTGTCTTTGAATGATAAGCAGGGTTCTTTGCCAAGAAAATTTCACTTTGGCTGTCACAGTCTATCCTTATAGCTCGTTGTACTAAACCCATACTTGAGCACAATCTCTACAACGAAACTACTTTCTTGCTTGCATGAGTGGCTGCCATGTATTTTTCCTCTGTAGTTGAAAGTACCACTACAAGCTATCTCTTAATCATCCAACTGACTGCACCTCCAAATAGGTAAAACACATACCCACTTGTAGAGCTTCTCTGATCTAGATCGCCAGCCCACTCTGCATCAACATAGCCATGGATGTCCAAACATTTGTCCAATCCTGGTCTTCCTTGGTAACACAAACCATAACCACTAGTGCCATGCAAATACCTGAAAACCAACTTCACTATTGTCCAATGCGCCTTCCCTGATTTTGACATAAACCTGCTCAATACTCCCATGACATGTGCAGTGTCTGGTATAGTACAGACCATTGCATACATCAGGCTACCAATTACACTTGTATATGGAACACCGATCATGTTCTCTTCCTCTTCTTGTGTCTTGGGACATTGGTCAACTAATAACTTTACTCCTACAGGAATAGGAACCTTCATCGGTTTACTATCCTGCATATTGAACCTCTGTAGTATTGTCTTGACATACTTCCTCTGGTTCAACCAGAGCTTCCTCTTTGTTCGATTTCATTTAATTTCCATGCGGAAAATATAGTTTGCAGCACCAAGATCTTTCATGTCGAATTTTGAGGACAATTAGGTCTTCAAATCTTGGATAATTTCTTTGTCATTTCCAACCAGCAACATATCATCCACATACAAGACTAGATAAATAACATGGTCACCAATTAATTTAAAATACACACAGTGATCTTCTTTTCCTCTGGTGAAGCCAAGTCCCCGTATAAATGTATCAAATTTATGATACCACATCCTTGGTAATTTTTTTAACCAATACAGAGACTTTTTTAGCTTGCATACCACTTCTTTCTTACCCTTCACCGCAAACCCTTCAGGTTCTATATCCCCATGAAAAAATGTTGTCTTCACATCCATCTGTTCTACCTCAAAATCGAAATCAACAACAATAGATAAAAGTAATCTAATAGAAGCTACCTTGGCATCAAGAGAAAAAATATCACTAAAATCAATTCTTAACACCTGGGAATAACCTTTTTCTACCAACCGAGATTTGTATTTCTCCACCTTTCCTTCTACATTCATCTTCTTCTTAAACACCCATTTGATGCCAATGGGTTTCTTTCTAGCCGGCAACTCCACTAAATCCCAAGCCTCATTTTTGTGCAAATATGTCATTTCATCAACCATGGCCTCTTTAGAGAGTTTTCCATCCTTTGAATCTACGGCTTCCCTCACATTTATGGGATCATCATTAATAATAGATAAAGAAAAATTTGAACAGAAAGCAGATGGACTATACCTTTATGGATGCCTTCTTTCTTGAACTGATGTTCTCACAGTCAGAGTTTGTAGCTCTTGATTTTCTGATTCCTCTTCTGCTGTAGAGTCTGGTTCTTCCTCCTTTATCTCAAACTCTATCTTCTTAGGTTTCTTTGGTAGGACTTCATTTTTAATGACATCTTTCACCTATCTAAACACCACATCTCGGTTGTACACAACCTTCTTTATTTCTGGGTTCCCAAGCTTATAACCTTTTAAACCATCCTTATACCCATTAAGATGCACTTTTCATATTTACTATCCAACTTTATTCTTTTCTCCTTTGGAATGTGTACATTGCATCACATCCAAATACCCTCAGATGTGAAAGAGAAGGTTTCTTACCAGTCTATACCTCTTGTGGAGTCTTATCCTCCATGCTAATGAAGGTGATATGTTGACCAGGTAACATGCAGTCTCCATTTCCTCTGCCTAGAATTCATGTCCTAACATGACATCATTGAGCATGCTTCTTGCCCTTTCCATCAATGTATTGTTCATTCTTTATGCAACTCTACTTTTCTCAGGTGTTTATGGAGTAGTCTTATGTCATGCTATACCACACTTCTTACAGAAATCTTCAAATTCCTTCTTGCAAAACTCTCCATCATTATCTTTCCTCAACACCTTTATCTTCTTCTCTGTCTGGTTTTCCACTAGAGCCTTAAATTCTTTAAACCTATCAAAGACTTTTGACTTTTTCTTGAGGAAATATATCCATGTATTCCTTGAGAACTCATCTATAAATGATACATAATATACTGACTTACCCAATGATGGAACTGAAACAGGTCCAAACACATCACTGTGCACAATCTGTAATATTTGTTTCACCCTCTTACCACCAGAGGGAAAACTCACCCAATTTAGATTCCCATATACACAATTTTCGCAGAAATCAAAATCCAAAGATAAATTAGACATACTTTCTACCATACCATTATGATGAAGTATTCAAAAGCCCTTCTCTCCAATATTTCCAAGCCTTTGATGCCATAGCATGGTATTTTCTCCAGAGACCACTAGATTTTTTGCTCCACTTCCAGGAACCACAAAACTGTTGCACCCATCAATAACAGTGCTACCTTGAAGCTTGTATAGAGTTCCAATCCAAACTCCTCGCATGAATATCCATGCTCCCCAAACCATCTTGTAGATATATTTCTTGAACACTGTTTTTACACCTGGATCATCTAGCTTTCTTACAGAAATCAGATTTCTGGCCAATGCAAGAATATGCAAAACACTAGGAAGTGTTTTAATCCTTACACCTTGCAACTTCAACTTTAATTTTCCATGACCAACGATTCTATCTTCATTTCATTCTCTAATAATAAATCACCACCATCATATTTCTCATACTCATAAAACCACTCTCTATGGGGAGTGAAGTGAAAGGATGTGCTTAAGTCAATCAACCATGCCTCATGATTTACATGTGTACTTGAAGAAGAATCTAAGTACACATCCCCACCTTCATCTGAGGTGGTTTTCGCCGCTACAGAAGGAGAATCATCATATCCATTTCCTTTCTCAGGAGCTTTAGATTTACAGTCCCTTTTGTAGTGTCCATCCTTTCCGCATTTCCAGCACACATTTACAGGTTTTCCAGGAGATTTAGATCTCCCACTCGAGGACTCATTTTTGTTCTGTTCTAGGACCATCCTCGTATAGACAAGGCATCACCATTCTGGCCCTCCATATTTTTCCATCTCATCTCCTCCAACAACAAGGATGAGACTATTTCATCAAATTGCAAGGTAGTGGCATTACTACCTATTGCAACAACTAGACTATCCCACGAATCTGGTAAAGAACACAACAAACTGATGCACTTATCTTCATTTTAAATTTTAATATCATTAGATAATAACTAGCTTACCATAGTATTAAATTCATTTAGATGCTCTGTCATCGAGTCTCCATCTTTCATCCTCAGTTTATACACCTTTTTCCATAGGAACAATTTATTCACCAGAGACTTAGATTGGTACAAAGACTCTAAATTGTCCCACAAAGCCTTTGTTGAAGCTTCCCCTGATACATTCCGCAATACTGAATCTGAGATAGACAATCATACTGTTCTCTTTGCCTTCTGATCCAACTTCACCCAATCTTTAGTTGACATTGCTATTGGTTTAGTCCCTGGATCTACCATGATCCACTGATATTTATCCACCAGCAGATCCTCCATCTTGAGTATCCACAACTCAAAAGTCTGACCATTAAATTTCTCGATATCTATCTTTCCACTTCTCGCCATATTCTTTCACCAAAAGTATCAATTCCATAGATCTCTCACTAAACAGGGTCTACCACAGGCCCGAGAAAAAAACCCCTCAGCGGAAAAGACATCCCCTTGAATCAAAAAAAGATTTGATACCAAATGTAGGTTTTAACCCTGTACATAAATTACCTCTATACAGATTCTAAAAATAGAAAATAAACAATGGCAAGAGCATAAAACAGAAAACACATATACATAGATATTTTCCCCTGAATCCCAAAACCAGGACTACCAGATTGATTTTTCATTATGTTCCTTTCAATGTTACAATAAATATATATACATTCCAAAGCATCCATAAGCCCCAATCCATTAAACCTAGATTAGAACATAACCGTAGTTCCCTTGACCAGATCTACAAAGTACAATGGACAACAAACCATCATGCCCAAAACCATGCGCGTGGGGTAGTCGTGGAAAGAATATAACACAACCCAACACTCAAAGGCCTATTTATTATTGAAAAAAAATGGAAAACCTAAACATCCAAAAATCTAACTTTAGGAGATGAAGGCCAAAACTGTGGGCCTTGTTTGGGTAAATGGGTATATCAACTTCCTAGGGTCGTAACTTTGGCATACAATCTTCATTTGGCTATCATCATACTTTGTTTCGAAGATCTTGAATAGAAGGCCGAAAAGAAATTGACAATATGGTTTGGGACTTTTTCGACCTCCATTTTCCCTAAAAGTATTGCTTAGGGCCTCAAAATAGCTCCCAAAATTCAGGACTCGAAAAATGGCCAAAAATAGTAAATTGTGCTACAATTAAGGACACTGAAAAACTGAAATATAGAGTGTTGGGGGTCCAAGTGGAATATGCGGGCGGCCACCAATATCCACCTGGATCATTATCAGTGCATGTTTACGCTCTCTTTGGGTCATATATGGTGCTAGAGTTATGGTGAATGTGTTGGTCATGTATGCATGTCAGTTGCGTGTGTGGCTCTTACACTTGCGTTCCATGTGCTTGTTGCAATGCATCATATTGATCATGGTAGAAGTAAGGTTATCATGAGTAACTTGATATCAATTTTATGGAATGCATCATCATGAGTATATGACTAGTTATACAATTATATGCAGTTTGATTACATTCTCATATTTTGGGTTGCATGTTTGGTTACTTGATTGCATGCATCAGTCTTGTAGGTTGATTACAAGAATTGGTCACTTATGCTCAACTACATGCAGTTACGTGTATGTGTAGTTGATTAGGCATTGCTTACGTAGGTGGATAGTTGCATGAAACAATGTGTATACTGGAGTATTGGTTGTTGTCATGCATGAGGTCATAGCATGCATTGTTGATATGGCCTTGCATTGATGATTGGACCATAGTTAGTATGATAGTTATGCATTGATGCACTTATTGATATATGTCTATATGTTATTATGGTTATGTTGTAAATGTATCATGTCGCTTTGATGATATTGTAGACAAGGTATCCTCCTCGAGTATGCTAAGGTACATCGATTTATGGTGATTTGGTTTAGCTGGCATAGTATGCCTTGCAAGAAAGAGATCAGATGGCCAACAAGGTGGAAGACTACATAGAATCTCCCTATGAATCAGATGGGTTGCGTGGTGTGGGGCACTCTTTTGACTTAGTAGACACCTTGAGAAGCATGAAGGAAGAAATAAGGATTTTTAAAGCAGAAAATGACAAAATCATGTAGGCAGAAGAGAAACAAGGAGAAGTGAATGCGATATTACTTTAGAGTTTGTCATATTTGCAGCGACAGGGACCTCTTCGGATCAACCATGGAAAAGAGGATAGAACTAATGGGGCATATGGAAGTAGGTATAATAGCAGACACAAGTCAAATAGACTTGACACTATCATATATGGAAGATTGTTGGAAACTCTAGATAGGAGAGGTACTAGACACATGTATTACTTTTCAAACATGAATTGTAATTGTAATTGCTTCAATAACTGCGATTAACGTTCATGCTGCTGGATTAAGGTTTCTGATTCAATTACATTTATAGTTTGTTGTGTCTTTCTAATTACTTAGTTTTGCTATTCAGTTCCATTTTAGACTTACTATTCCATTTACAGCCGTTCCATTTTAGACTTGCTGTTCCATTTTCTATTTGCTGTTCTATTTTACTTTCTGCCATTCCATTTACTTGCATTTGCTGCTTTGGTGTGAGAGAAGGTCTAAGGCTGTAGAGAGCCTCAGCAATCGCTGCCTAGCTCCCAGACCTATGGTCCATGCTCTAATTTCCTTTCCATCAGTTTCTAGAGGGATGGGTTATCGCTTCCACACCCTCGACTGATAAGTTGTCTTGTGTAATTTCTTTTCGAAATGGAACAACACTTCTGCACTTTCACGATTTACTGTTCCTTTTCGAAATGGAACAACACTTCTACACTTTCATGTTTTGTTGTTCCTTTTTGAAATGGAACAACACTTCTGCGCTTTCACGTTTTTCCGTTCCTTTTCGAAAAGAATAGCACATTGACACTTTTCATTTTTGTTGTCCCTTTTCCAAAGGAACAACACCTGCGTTTTTGTTGTTCCTTTTCCAAAGGAACGACACTTTTAGTTTTTGTTGTTCTTTTTTCCAAAGGAACGACATGTGCATTTTCACGCTTTTTTTGGTATGCATTTTCTTTGTTGTTCCCTACACAGAACACCGCTTTCTTTTTGAGTGTTTTTGCTGTTCCTTCAAAAAAACAACACTTTGGGAGTATTTTTAAGAGCAACCCTTCCTTTCTCTTGTGGGATTATTCCTAGTTCATTTCAACCACATTTTCCTGATTCTCTTTCATGGCATGAAGTACACTACTTTTATAAGGACAAGAATTATGGATTCTTTTGAAGCAAGTTATTATCATTCAAGTTATGATCTTTAACATGACAGTTCCTTGATGATAGATTTTTTTCAAAAAGGACACAATTATTTATATACTACTTTACTACATTGTTTTCTGTTGAACATGATATTGATTGATCA
>APFE030172733.1:28515-72507 GCA_000404065.3 Pinus taeda
ATGGATTTAAATGATAAATTATAACAAATGATATGATGAAGAATAGTGGAAATGGGCGGGATAAGTGTTCAAAAGTGATAATAATAATGGCATATTAACGGCCCAACAGTGAATGCGATATTACTTCAGAGTTTGTCATATTTGCAGCGATAGGAACCTCTTCGGCTCAGCCATGGAAAAGAGGATAGAACTAATGGGGCATATGGAAGTAGGTATAACAGCAGACACAAGTCGAATAGACGTGACACTATCATATATGGAAGATTGTTGGAAACTCTAGATAGGAGAGGTACTAGACACAGGTATTACTTGAGTTCTGGTTTTGATAAACATCATGATTGTCATCATTATCATCCATATTGGAGGAATGATAGGGGATACTTGCCAGATGAGTTCATGAACCTAAAGCCACCTAACTTTGATGGAGAGATGAATAAATTGCATGATGCGGAGGCTTGGTTTCTTGGCATGCCGAAATTCTCTAAATTGCATGATTACTCAGAAAACATGAAAGCAGGGATAACCCTTTTTAGTCTCAAAGGTAAAGTGAATATTTGGTGGGAATATGTGAAAAATTTCAAGGACATACATGAGGACAAGTTTACTTGGCATGCATTTGGCTCTTCAAGAAGAAGTACTTGTCTGAGAGGTATTATGATGATAGATCTAAGGAGTTTTATGAGTTGTGGATGGGTTCTGTGACAGATGGGGAGTATACTAGCAGATTTTTGGAGTTGTTGATATATGTGCCTTACCTAAGAGAGGAGAAGGCCAAGGTTCATAGATTCATAAGTGGATTTTGAGTTGCATACAGAGACCAGATTGAGTTGGATGAGCCTAGATTGTTGGAGGAGGCCATCCGAAAGTTGAAGAATTTTTACGAGTAGTCAAAGCTCAAAGTTGAGCCAAAGCATGACTTGAAAATAAGTGACAAAGCTAAAGGAAAATGACCACCAAGGATAGGAAGACCTTAATATGTAAGTGAGAAAGATAATGCAGTCCCTTACAAGAGATTCAATGCAACTAAGAAGGGGCGTGGAGAGCAGCAAACCAGAGGCGGTGGTAAGGAACCTTTACAATGTTGGATATGTAGTAAGGATCATCGTAAGAGGGATTTTCCACAGTATCAGAGTAGTGCTAGACCCCATATCTATAGTGCTCAGGAGGCGCATACAGTTGGTGATGTTGTTCATCCTTAGATTTATGCAGTTGTGGACAACAGGAAGGCAGATCATCAAGTATCGATCATTGAGATGGACGGTAAGCTTTGTGATCAAGTTGTTTCTATTTTTATTGATCCTGGATCTAACTATAGTTATAGTAATCCTAACTTGGTGGATAAATGTGGTTTGAGAAAAGAAGTGCATGCATAATCTTGGTGGTACATTTGGCTACAAGTACGAAGAAGCGAGTTCACAATTGGGCAAGAGCTTATGCATTTGAGTTAAATGGTATGGCTACAGTAGTGCATTTGAATGTATTGCCATTGGGATCATATAGTATGATTTTGGGTATGGATTGGATATACCTTCACAAAACCAAAGTGGATTGCTTCGACAAGGCCATTGAGTGTGTGGATGACAGTGGGGAAAAGAGGACCTTGCAAGGAAAGAAGAAATCTACATAAGTGAGGATGGTTACTGCTATGTAGGCTAAGCGTAGTTGTAGAAAAGATTGTGTGATGTTTGCAGTACACATTTCAAGTGACAAGGGTAAGAAGGTTGTTGATGCTAATGTGTTGAGAAGGTACCTAGTATTGCGGAAGTTTTAGGATGCATTTCGTGAGGAAATTTCATAATTTGCACCTCACAAGGAGGTAGACTTTTCTATTGAGTTAGTTCCAGGGGTAGCTTCAACATTGAAAGCACCTTGCCAGATGAGCACAACTGAGTTGGTACAGTTGAAATTGCAGCTAAACGAAATGTTGGACAAAGGATACATCAGACCCAGTGTATCACCTTGGGGCGCACCAATGTTGTTCGTAACGAAGAAAGATGGTACTCGTAGATTATGTATTGATTGCTAGAAGCTGAAAAAAAGTAATGATCCAGAATAGATACCCTTTTTTGAGGATTGATGATTTGTTTGATCAGCTAAAGGGAACAACATTGTTCTCTAAGATCGACTTGAGATCAGGATACCATCAGGTATGCATCAAGGAAGAGGATATCTTCAAGACTGGGTTCAGGACTAAGTATGGGAATTATGAGTTTGTTGTTGTTCCATTTGGCTTAACTAATGCTCCCGCTACATTCATGGGTTTGATGAATAGCGCGTTGCATCCTTATTGGACAATTTTTTTATTGTATTCATTGATTACATACTGGTATGTTCTAAGAATGAGGAAGAACATGTTGAACATTTAGCAGCAGTGTTGAGATTGATAAGAGAGCATCAACTGTATGCTAAACTTAGCAAGTGAAATTTATTTCAGACAATAGTACATTACTTGGGACACGTTGTCTCCAAGGAAGGAATAGTAGTACATCGAGAAAAGATAAGGGCCATCATGGAATGGGTAGCTCCTGAGAATGTAGATGAGGTTAGATCATTCATGGGATTGGCAGGTTACTACAGGAGGTTCATTGGGAAATTCTCATATATTCCATATGGATGGTAGAATGTGAAGATAGTTTTGAGCAACTTAAGCAGTTGTTGACACATGCACCAGTATTGAACATTGTGGATCCAGACTAGGAGTTTCTTGTGTGTACAGATGCTTGCAAAAGGGGACTTGGTGGAGTTCTCATGTAAGAAGGACAAGTAGTGTGTTATGAGTCACGGAAATTGAATGAGCATGAAAATAACTATCTGACGCATGATCTTGAGCTAGCAGTGATTATACATGCATTGAATATATGGAGACATTATCTTTTGGGTAGGAGGTTCATATTGATGAGCAATCATAGTGGGATGAGGTATTTGTTTGACTAGCCGAATCTAAATGCCAAGCAAGATAGATGGTTGGCCACCCTTAGCGAGTTTGACTTCGACATAAATACATCAAAGGGAAGGAGAATCAAGTTGTAGATGCTCTTAGCAGGAAGGTAGAGGTAAATCATATAGTAGTGATAAGGTCTTATGGGGCAGAGTTACAGGATTTGATTTTGCAAGCAAGACAGTGGGATGAAAAATATATGGAGATTATGTACAGGTTACAATAGAGCACATGCACAGGTATAGGTACAGGTGTAGGTACAAGTACAAGTGATTAGGATGCAGACTATCGTCTCATGAAAAATGGCTTGGTGAGGTTTTGAGACAAGATCTATGTGTTGAATTGCAGTGAGCTCAAGAAGCTTATCTTGAGGGAGTTTCATGTGAAACAATATTCAGGTCATCTAGGATATAAGAAGACATTGATGATAGTAAATAAGTTCAATTATTGGTCAAATCTAAAGAGGGAAGTGGCTGAGTTCATTTTTATATGTTTATAATGTTAGCAGGTAAAGGCAGAATCCAAGCATACAGGTGGTCTACTACAACCTATTGCGATTCCAGAATGGAAATGGGAGGTCATTCCCATGGATTTCATCACAGGTATTCCAAGGACAGTGAAGCAGCATGATTCTATTATGGTCGTGGTTGATAGCTTGAGCAAGGTAGGTCACTTCATTTTGATGAAGACTACATATTCATCCAATGAGGTAGTATGGGTGTTCATCAAAGAGACAATGAGACTACATGGTGTTCCAGAGAAGATTGTGTCGAACAAGGATGCAAAGTTCACTTCTGTTATGAAACCAACTTACAAAAAGATAGAAAAGATAGATCAATGCCTTAGAATTCAGCCTCTTCGAGGGGGCAACCTCCTTTACATTACACAAATGATCAATTATTGGATGATACAAATGACAAAACCTCCTTTCTATATATAGGAGTCTAAGGGGTCACAATATAAACAAGCCAACCTAATAATAATAATATAAAGGCACAAAAATAACAATAGTGGGATTCTATGGGGCACAATAATAACAATAAGGGATACAATGACAATAGTAATAGGGTAATTGCTAGTATTATAGGGACCTAACATGCCCCTCTCCTTCAAAAAAGTGTTTTCCTCAATGCTTGAGTATTTTTGGATGCTTCTGTATAAAATTTTCATCCTCCCATGTGGAATCTTCAATGGGTAAGTTCTTCCATTTGATGAGATACTCTGAAATTTATCGATTTCGTAGCTATTAGGTTCTTGTTTCTTTGACCGCTTCAGGTTCCAATATGAATTTTCCTTCCTCATCAAGTTCTAGAAATATTGTTTGAACTGGGAGTTTGTCACTTATAACCTTATTTAAGCATCAAACATGGAAAACTGGGTGCACTTGGGAAGCTACAGAAAGCTCCAATTTGTATGCCATAGTACCTATCTTTTGCAACACCTTGTACGGACCATAATACTTTGGTGATAATTTATTATCCATGTTAGCTTGCTTGAGGGGCATTTTTTTATATGGTTGTAGTTGTAGGAATACCCAATCACCTACATCAAAACTTCTTTCACTACGATGTTGATCTACCTGTTATTTCATTCTATCCTACGCCAAGGTGAGGTTATCCTTTAAGGGTTGGAGAACTTGTTGTTGATGCTTGATGTGATCTTCCAAAGCTTGAACCTTAGAATTTTCTCTTCAATATGATGTGATGGATGGTGGATGATATCCATAAAGTGCCATAAATGGGGTCATTTTTGTTGCAGTATGGAAGGAAGTGTTATACCACCATTCAACCAGAGGCAACCATTTGACCCATAATTGTGTCTATTTATCAGATACAAAGAAACGAAGATATCCTTCCAAACATTTGTTTACTATCTCAGTTTACCCATCAGATTGAGGATGATAATATGAGCTATGAGCTAACTGAGTACCAACACAAGAAAATAATTCTGTCCAAAAATTTCCAGTGAAAATGGGACCTCTGTTGCTTACAATAATCTTTGGGTTTCCATGTAGCTTTTGAATTGTTTCAATAAATGCAGTAGAAACTATACTCTCTTTAAGTGGATGAGGTAATGCACAAAAGTGTGCATACTTGGTAAGTATGTCAACTACCACCATGATAACACTCTTTCCGTTGGACTTGGGTAAACATGTGATAAAATACATTGAAACCTCCTCCCAACGTTGGCTTGGAATTGATAAAGGTTGTAATAGTCCCAGGATCTTAATTGTTTCAACTTTATTTTATTGGCAAACCAAACATTTCGCCACTAGATTTTGAATATCCGATTTAAGGCCATCCCAAAAAAAATCCTTCTTAATCCTGTGGTAGGTTTTTAGAAATCCTAAGTGCCCTCCTAAGGGAGAGGTGTGCAATTCCCTAAGAATCTTTTGTTTGAGTTGGGAATTCTTACATACGTATAACCGATCCTTGTACCATAACGAATCATTTTTCTAGCTAAATGTATCATATGTATTGGGATCTTGTTCTATCTTTTGAATGAGTTCCCACACTTCCTCGTCATTCCTCCATTCATCCCTTGCTTCGTTTATCCAATCTAGTTGTATAACAAAAATGGCGCAAAGAAATGCTTCCACATCCTCATCCTTTCTTGGGAGTGCGTCTGCCACAACATTTTGCTTCCCTTTTTTGTATATGATTTAAAAGTCATATCCCAACATCTTTGTGTCCCATTTTTGCTAGTCTTTTGAAGATGATCTTTGTTCTAAAAAGTATTTAAGACTATCATGATCTGTTTTTACCTTGAAGTGTCTTCCCATTAGGTAGGGTCACCATTTCTTAAGTGCATGTAGTATTGCCAACATTTCCTTCTCATAAATAGCTTTGTGTAAATACTTTCATTTGATTGGACAACTTTCAAAAGAAATGGGTCTTTCTTCTTTCATTAAAATAGCACCAATTCCATTTCCCAAGGCATCACATTCCACAATAAAGGTTTTTGTGAAATCCGGTGTAGCTAAGACTGTGTTATAGACATATTTGGGAACTTCAACCCCAATCTTATATGTCGATAAACTAGGGCTCATCAACCCCTAAAAGAGTTGTTTTATACCATGAAATAAAATGGTCATCTGATTACATCATTCCCCAGAAGTTCCACCTGAAAAACAATCCAGAAATGGCCTAAACTAAACCATATTGACTGCTCCACTGGCAAAGTACGATGCATACTGAGTATTACACTGGCCAAGTGTGATGCATACTGAGTATTTCATTGGCCAAGTGCGATGCATATTGTTTGGGCCTTCTATAGGGTGCGATGGGTGATGATGGACAAATATCCGAGACAATTTGCTAGGTGATTGCTCATGGAATCTTCTAGGAACTTCTCCTATGACACTTGCCTCTCTGAATTCACCTAGGGATGAGTAAGAGATCTAAGAAATCTCCAAGTGAAACCAATTGTAACAAGTGGAATGACACCAATCAAAGCCCCAGAGATGACTCACACCCTTGCACACATCTATAAATGGATCCCTCATCTAAGAGATCCAGGAGGCTGGAATATTGTGAATTGCAAGGAAGTGTTGATAGTTTGTATTTGAAGAAAAGAGCATTGCATTATTGGTGTGATCTTGCTATTTCATTAGGTGAAGAGGGATTGATGCCAGGAGGATGATGATGGATTAGACAACTGGGTTGTAATTCTCTCTTCTATTTAATAAATTTCTTCAAGTTTTCTTCCATATGATTGTGCAATTGTATGTTCATTATATATCTGACTCTGTAGTGTTTATGTTATAATAGATCAAGATACTTTGACGGTTCTTTGTTACTGTGTCTCTACAGGTTCTCTCCAAGTGGGATAAGTATGGGGAGGAGTTGCAAGCTCTGCAAGGGATCAAGTGGAAGTTCCAGGTTGGTCCCCTCATCTTTCTCTTATCTATTGTACATAGAAGAAATTGTTGAATTACTTTAAAATGTTGTTTCTAGGGTAGCTACCAAACCTAGAGGGATAGTCGATCAAAAAGACACTAGTTTTCCCAGAAACAGGTCGGTGCTTGGCACATTGCCATGTTAAGATGTTCAAAGGCCTTTGTTGCTTATAGAGTCCATGAGAATGCATCTTTCTTCAATAATGTTGTTATAGGTGCTACTATTCTCCCATAATTCTTAACAAACTTGCGATAAGACTTTGTCAACCTGAGAAATACTCGTAGATGCTTTATGGATGTGGGGATTTTCCATTCCTTAATGGTTTTAATTTTGTTAGGGTCTACCTTAACACCTTCATGTGATACAATATGACCCAGATATTCCACCTCTTGTACTCCAAAGAAATATTTTGACCTTTTGCATATAATTGTTTCTCCTCCAATAGTTTGAGCACCATGTCAACATGTTGGACATGATCCTTCCAAGACTTGTTGTAGATTAGTATGTCATCAAAAAATACTAACAAAAATTTTCTAAGGAAGGGTTTGAAAATGGAATTCATCAAACCTTGAAATGTAGAAGGTGCATTGGTAAGGCCAAAAGGCATGACCATAATTTCAGAATGACCTTCATGAGTTCTAAATGTTGTTTTTGGAATGCCTTCACTCTTCATTCTGATTTGATGATATCCTGAACGAAGATCCAACTTAGTGAAGTAAATTGATCCATGCAATTCATCAAATAATTCATCAATGATAGGAATGGGAAATTTATCTTTAATAGTGAGCTTATTGAGCTCCCTATAATTTGGACACATGCGCCATGGTCCATCCTTCTTGTGAACCAATAATGCTAGAGCAGAGAAAGAACTTTGACTAGGTTGAATTATACCAGCCTCTAGCATTTCTGCAACCATACGTTCAATTTCACTCTTTTGTACATAGGGATATCTGTAAGGCCTAATGTTTGTAGGGACACTTCTTGGAATCAGATTGATAGCATGATAATTCAATACTACATGAAAGATACATTGAACAATATGCTCAAGATATAGATTCTAAAGATGTATATGCAACTTTAAGTCAAGGAAAATAAGTAGAAGAATTGGATTATCATATAAATGACCGACTCTTATATCATTGTGGGAAGTTATGCATTCCAAAAACTGAAAGAGTAAAGATATTAGAGAAGCACACACTTCTTTGATATCAGGTCACTTTGAGGTAAGTAAAGTAGTTGCACAGCTGTAAAGATTTTGTTATTGGCCAAAAATGAACGAGAAAATTTCTAGATATGTAAGAGGATGTACTATGTGTGCTAAAAGAAAGCCCATCAATAGAAAACTAGGCTTGTACACTCCATTACCAGTTCCTTCTCACCCTCGGGAAAGTGTTTCCATGGATTTTGTTGGAGGACTACCTAAATCTAGGAAAGGTCATGATTATCTATATGTTGTTGTGGATAGGTTCAACTAAATGTGTATTTTGATACCTTTTAATAAACAAATTATAGCTGAACAAATTGCAAAACTGTTCTTTGAACATTTCTGGGTTCATTTTGGATTACCCACTTCCATCGTATCTGATCGAGACACCCGATTTTTGGGGAAGTTTTGGTGAAGTCTGTTGGAATTGATGGACACCAAACTGAAGAAAAGCATAGATTTTCATCCCCAAACTGATGGCCAGACAGAAGTAGTTAATAGGACAATTATCCAGCTACTCAGAGGATATTGCAGCAAACATCCTAAGCTTTGGGATGAGCATTTGTGTTATGTGTAGAATGCTTACAACAGAGCAAAACATTCTTCTACACAGAGATGTTCTTTTGAGACCTGTTTTGGTTTCACACTAAGGTCTCCTTTGGATTTTGTCTTTGGTAAAGATACCATAGTTGATGGACACAGTGATGTGGATAGGGCAACTAGGTTCATTGAAAAAATCCAAGAGATCCACCAGGCAGTACAGGAACAGCTGGAAAAGAGCCAAGCCAAATACAAGGTAAGGCATGACAAGCATTGAATGGAGCATAGTTTCCAAGTTTGTGACCAAGTTTGGTTGTATATCAGCAAGGACAGGGTGAAAGGTGAAGGTAAAAAGCTAAAGCCTATCAGATATGGACCCTTCAAGATACTTGAGAAGATTGGTGAAAATGATTTTCTACTAGCTTACATGCACATCTACTCAGTCGTAAATGCAGATTGCTTGAAATTTTTTGAACTCTCTCTAATTGAGGATCCTGAAGAGCAGAGTCAATTGCCTTCTATTGATGACCTGCTAGCTAAATATCTTAATGAATTGTATGAAGACATAGTTCTGGATAGGAAGGTGAGGATGACGTGCAGAGGAGATGTTGAGTACTTCAAAGTAGGGCTTAGGGGTTCAAAGCCAAGTAGTGCAAAGTGGATAGAGATTGGACAAGTGAGACAGTTGTACCCTCACTTAGTCGATGCTTGAAAACCAAATTTTGGTGGTCCAAAAGCTTTTTCAGTGGGAAGCCCGTGATCCAAATGGGATCCATGAAGAATTATCAAGTACCATGACAATATCAAAACAAGACAGACTCAGAATTTATGAACATAGAGCGATTAGGAAGACCTCCGAACAGTGGTAGATTGCAGCTAGCAAGGAACAACGAGGACCTCAATCAAAAGGCGTTGACCGAGGCCCATGGAGTCTGCGCAGGAGGCAAAACTGGCACTTGGGAAGCCCAGATTGGGAAACGGAGGCCATTTCTAATGCGCGATTAGCACTAATCACGCATCGCTGGGAAAAACCCCTTGAGAAGGAAAGGGCCCAAGTGCTTAGTCGCATGGCAAGCTAGGAAACTATGGGGAAAGTGCTAAGGCGAAAGGCAGGACCCGTGCTACAAAACCAGTGATATATCGGGGGCGCCCTTGGGCGGTAAGTGGATTTGGCTGAAGCCGAGCAATTCCATTCATCGCATGACGCATGTCCAGCGGATGAGAGAGAAAACCGCCGCTCATCGCAAGCTAACAGTCGAGCAAGTCAACCGCGCGAAATGAGCGAATATCATAGGATCTAGGGGCTCTAGATCTGACGGTGGAGATTGCACCTGATGGATTGGATTTGATAGGGGAATTAAGCTACGACATAGAGAAATCTAACATCCGATTTGACCATTGAGTTGGCGGATGAGTCATTCCAAAGTGTAACTGAATTACCGAACTGCCAAGGAAGAGCTATCATAGTTTGTGAGAGGACAAGTGGCCACTTCCCTATGGATGATGGCGATGATGTAGAGGCAGGGAACTCCAAATGAACAGTAGCAGGTGAACCGAAGGGGTAGAAGAGGAATCGAATAGTCATGAGATAGATTGGCTTTAAGCCATGAACAGACAGAGAACAGATGAAGAAGAAGAAGAGAGAAGAAGAGAAAAAAGACAGAGAGAGTGAGAGCAAAGAAGAGACACTGAAGCAAAAAGTAGAAAATAGAGAGCCGAGCTGACCTAAGGCAACATCCAGCAAATAGAAAGCTTGACAGGTTCAAGCAAACCCTAAGAGGATCTGTCGAGAATTGAGCACCACATTGGGCTCCTCCCATTAAAGACCAGAGAGGTAATACTTGGAAAGGAAATGATTTTGTGCACTCTAGTGGCTTGGGGAATCCAAGGACCACCCTACCAAGCATCATCTATTTCAAGAGACTCTAATTGAGCTCCTCACTGTAAAAACTCTGCTTTAAAGACACAATAAAAGAAGGCCATCACTGAAAGCTGGACTAGAGACGTAGCCTTGGAGAATAGGGTGAACTCATTAAATTTGTTGTGTTCTTACATTTGCTTACTGTGTTTCTCTTACTATTTTCCATTCTTCTAGTGTCTGTGGATTTTGCAATTTGATCGATCCATTACCTAAGGTAACATAGACAAACACCAACACATGAGTCTGTAATACCTTCATTTATTAATTCTTTAACTGAGATCACTCAAGAGTGATTTTCAGATCATTTATAAAGCTTCTCTGCAAGCCTAAGGGTGTGTTAGTGACCCAACTAACTCAATTTTCTAGTATGGAAACAACGTTAGTGAATCCTCGTGAAGTTCTAAGGGTCAAAGGAATGAATTGACTCATAAATATCTAGATATTTGTTCCTAAAAACACTCAATAAAAGCAAGGAAACATCCAAATTCTACCTATTTGGAGGATTTATAATCCTAACGAAGGAGGCAGATGGGAAAGAGATGAAAAGCATGGCAACTTCATTGCTTTTACCCTAGGGAACTCAAGGAGGAACTTGGCAACCCTAACTGCATTTCTACATAAGCAAAGCTAGGGCTATGGTGATAGAGGTTAAAGCATTTGAAAGGATAGCATACTTGATTGTTGAGCATTGTCTCAAATCATAAGAAGTTGGTAAGAAGGGAGAGAGAGAGAGAGAGAAGTTGGAGGGGTAAGGGAAGGCTGATACAACAAATGGTTGTAATCACTCTTCCAACTTTAATATAGAACTATAGTTGTACTGTCTACTCCATGGTGTTGGTACTATCATTCATTCATTTGTTTGTCCAATACCTTTTAGCATGAGTAGCTTAGTTATGTGTAACTAGATGTTCTTTTATGTATTCATGTATTAGTTATTAGAGTTGTATGCTATGATTATGCTTGCCTATTCTATGTGCAGGACTTGATCTGGAGTTGGCTCAAGGGACTTCCACCTAGCTACATTGTGCTCTCCAGCAAATCTTCACAGAGGCTTGAGGTAATCTACTTCTCCTACTTCGATAGTTAGTTATTGTTTATGAACATACATGTACTTTGTGATGGTTGCAGATAATCTTACAGTCTGCCGAAGGTCCTGGGAAGACCTTTGAGGGTATCTTCATTCTCCATATACCGTGCATTTTATCCTATAGCAGCGGATCAGATGCAGACCATATATCCTTCATTATTTGTTGGTTGAGGAAAATAAGTTTTGGTTGGATGTTGGTTTATTTTTGGCATATGTTTTGCTCATGTTTTGATATTTGTATATGTATATGTATATGGATATAAATATCGCTATGAGCTAAGTTATAAAGCTCCAATAAGTGGTATGGTTATTATCTTGTCATGATGTTTTGCTTTTGAGTGGGTCATTCATTGTAAATACTACAATGAGCTAAGTTATAAATATCCATAGGTAGTATGTTTTCTTTTCAGTGGTTTTGTTGAGGCCTTGGAGTGGTTTAAAACTGAGGATGGTGTTCCCCAAGGGGGAGGGTTCTGTAACATCCTTGGTGTTAAGTTAATGTAATAAAATTTAATAAAGGAAAAAAAATAAGACCATGGTTAAGGGACACTTATTCCAAGTTGAATGTTGGGTAAATATATCCTAGTGGGCATCACTAAATGTGTGTTTTGGCTAAGGAAATTGGCAAAGGAATTAAAAGGAAAAAAGGCATTTTTGGCACATTTATTTATGAAAATAAAGGAAATTAGGAGAAAAGTAAGGTGAAAGGTCACAAGTTGCATGTGAGGAGGAAATTGAAGGAAAATAATGGAAAATGAAGAAATTACAGGCCTCATGCATAAAAGGGCTTTTGATGATTAGTTCACGGATTTTTTTAAGTTCAAGTTTGGAGCTCTCTCATTATTCTCTCTCTCTCACTCTCTTGGTCACTTAGAGTTTTCTTGGATCACTCTAGTAATTGGAGCAAAGGAAAGGGAAGGCAAGGAAAGGAGAGGAAAATCAAGCAAGGAACAAGGAAATAAAAGCAAGATCAAGAACCTTCAACAGGAATACTTGGAGGTAATCTTTTTCATGTGTGATTTCCTGGTTGGTTTTGAAATGCATGGCTTTGCATGTTAGTTTATGGTTCTCTTGTTGTCAGTGGCATGGTATTGTCAGGTTATGATAGTGGTTTTCAGCCTAACCTAGCATTTTTTCGGATGCATGGTATGTTGGGATGTTCATTTTAGTTTTTGAGCTTTGGAATTGCTGGATGGATTTTAGAATTTAGGGTGGAGGGGGTCTCAAGGTTCATTCCCAAAAGCCTAGGAATCCCTTGAATAGTTTTGGTGGGATAGATGGTAAATCCTGAGAGAGAATTCTCGGTTTAGGTCCTATCGGTCCATGTTTGGATTGCGGTAAAGCCTTAGAGACAAGGAGATGGAAAATTCCTCAAGGATAGTGATGAATTCTGGATGGCATTCCAAGTTTTGTTCGGTTATGATTGGAGCATTGGTTTTGGTGTGATCATGGTTTGATGAGGGTGGAGGTGGTTTAACCTCTAGATTCCCTTGGTTTTTTTTGGATTGGTTGAACATTCTATGAGATCCCACATTCATGCTTGGAAAATCGAATGGGGGTGACTGGCTGAAAGAGAGATTTGGTTCAGCCATGTCTATGGTCGGGTGGTATGTGGAAGTCCCAAACTTGGTCAGATTTTCATATGATTAATAAAAGATAAGTTCTCTTACTTTTGCACTGATTTATATGTGGATTTAATGGTTGTCATATCTCTAATATTTACATGGTTTAATGTTGGTTATAAGCATGGTTGTGTGACTAGTTTATGTCATGGTTATTTCATGTATTTACTTGTAATTGTTAAATGGATGGGTGAAAGACCTAACTGATGATCTAGTAGTTCAATGGAGAATGAGGTGATCCTTCTGATGATGTTTCATAATTTGTTTCATTTGTTTATGCTTTGTCTTGTATCCTAGACATGTACGTTACGTTGGTGCCAAGTGTTTGACATAATTTGAGTCTTGGTTAGGGATGCTCAGGCTTAGTCCCAAGGGTGAATTCTGATTTATCAACATTATTATCATGTTTTTAATGATTTCTAAAATGTACTACAAGTTTTGGGTAGAGGCCAGGATTCTAGGCTTGAAAAGTGACTCAAATCTTGAAGTTGCTGGCACAAAACTAGAAATTTTGGACCACAATCGCTGGCAGGCAAGCTTGTGAGAGTGACTTTAGGTTGATGATCACTCCCTTTCCTATAGCATGATATTGAATAAGGCTTGAGAGATGCAGAATAACAGTGGGACTGAGAGATAGGCTATTTGAGTGGCTGACTTGTCTCCTGAGGGGTATGTTGATGATGTTGGTTGACTGTATGTGATATTCTATTGATTCCACTTCCTTAAGGTGACATAGAAGGTTGAATATGATTGTAGTAGCATCTCTCCTTTTGTTTACCCTAGTTGTTATGGTTTCCTTGGGTATACCTAGGAGGGGGTGTTGCATTTCCTCGCGCTCTATCTGTTCCTTGCTCTTAAATAGTGGTTTAATAAATGAGCAGTCATAGTATCTCAACTTCCTTACTCACTTTCCAAACCAGTCAACATTTCCTAGCATAGGTGGTTAGCCAATTTACCATGAAGTCTTGTAAAACATTTGGAATTGCAATAAGGCATGACCCATTAGTTTGTAGCACTATAACAACATTGGAAAAATTGCAACACTATAACAACGAGGACAATCATAACACTATAACTACAAGGAAAAGTTGTAGCACTATAATAGAAGTGATAAAGAGATTTAGGTGGATATCAGTGGCCACCCACCTACTCCACTATCTCAATGATTCTCTATCTTATTGGCAATTTTTCTATGATGTTTGGGTCCAGAACTTCCAAGGTCATTTTGAGGCCCTAAATGATAGTTTTTGGCAATTTTTGGGGTTGCCATGGCATCCCTTGGCCCTCGTCAAAAGTTGTAATCCTCAAATTTTCTTTCTAAAGAGCTAGCATGTGCCCCAAAAAAATATTGTATGCAAACGTTACGACCCCAATATTGTATGCAAACGTTACGACCCCAATACTTGCTATGATTCTTTAGCTGGCTTGAAAAGTAATTATTTCTTCTACTCATCCAGTGAAACTATTTTATCAACCATTTCTTCTTCATAAAAATCATACAAGTCAACAACATTTAATATCAGGGAAAAATAAAAATTCTCTAATAAATCCAACTTATATGCATTATTATAAATCTTTTCAAGACTCGACATGATGTGATTTTATTGTACTTGAATATACCATATGTACCTCTAGGGAAATTTTATTTCTTTAAATGGACCATCATTGAGTCTCCTTCTTCAAAAGCCCCTTATTTTCTTCATAAATATACGATTTTATTATACATGGAATTGTTTTTTTGTAACCTTGGTTTAACCTACTCATCCATTTATTATGTGTCCTCTACAAAGTCACTTACATCAACACTCCTTTGATCCCCTAGATTTGGAAAGTTAACCAAATCCATAACTCCCATTGGTCACCTTTCATAAATGACACAAAATGGACTCCTTCCAACATACTTGTTAATTGAATCATTGTAAGTGAATTCAATATGGGCCAAGACCAAATCCCATTTTCTTGGTTTTTCTCCACTCAAACTCCTCAACAAATTCTCAGGGATCCAATTAACCACCTCCTTATGTCCATCCATTTTTGGATGGTATGTCACATGTACAACAATTTGAAGCCCATTTTCTTCAAAAATATCCTCCAAAAATGTCCAAGGTATCTATTATCTCTTTGAGAAGTGATACTCCTTTGTAGTCCATGTAATCTCAAAATTTATCTTAAGAAAAAAAAAGGCATTCCAATGGCATCATTCATTTTCTTTCAGGTATGAAATGCCCCATCTTCAAAAATCTATCCACCACAAACATCACAAAATCATGACTACTTTGTATTATAGGTATTCCCAAAGTGAACTCCATATTTAACCTTATGTTTTGACTCCTTCCTTTCACTAATTAAAAAATCTATAACGCTCAACAAATTTCTTAACTCGCTTATTGACGTCAGACCAAAAGTATCTTTCCTTTACTACTGTTGTTGTCTTCTCAACATCAAAATGTCCACCCAAAACTCCACTATGTATCTCTTTAACAAGATTCCGTTGCAATGAGCTTCGTGGAAAGCACAATTTTTGTTTCTTAAACAAAAATCCTGCTTGGATGTGGAAAACCAAATATTGAGTTCTATAAATACTCCAAAGTGCCTTGCATGCTTCCAAGTTTCTACAAAATATGTATCCTCTTCATACAACTCCTTCGTACATTCCAAATGCACAACTTCAATTAACAAGGTATTCAACAACATTATCCTCTGATTTAACACATTACAACCTTATTTTATTTTCAAAGCCTATACTTCAAAATAAATGTGTAACTTTGTAAAACATTTATCCATTTGTAATTTTTTTGACTAAGCTTACCTAACTATTGATGTACGACAGTTCCTTATGATAAATAAATAAGAAAAATTCATTGTGTAGCATTCAATGTCATCATTTATTCAAATAATTCACAATAGTAAAGAACTCTTGATCATAATAAGAGTACTTCTTATCATCATTCAAATTATCACTAAAGAATGCTATTGTTTTTCCTTCTTGACTCAAAACTATTCCAATTATTGAATCACTAGCATCACAATATACTTGAAACACCATACTAAAATCTAGAAGTTCCAAAATTGTTATTTGGTTACCTTCTTATTCAAGTTTTTAAATGAATTCATGGCTATTATTTTCCATTAGAAAATCCCTTTCTTCCTAAATTCTTTAAGTAGTGCACAAATCTCACTAAATCATGAAATATTCTCACATCAAAGGTATGTACTAAGGCGTTGGACAATACAAAATGGTCTTTACCATTTTCAGATCCATCTTCAAGCATTCCCTAGAAATTGCAAATACCAAGTACACTAAGTCTTCGTTCAGAAACATGCAATTTTTCTTCTCTTGACTAGTGTAACACCTTTCTAACCTACTCCAAGTGTTCTTCCTTCATATTACTGAATATGAGAATGACATCCAGGTATGGACAAACAATATTTCCCAAAATGGTTTCAAGACTTCATTCACAAGTCTCATAAATGTGCTAGGAGAATTGGCTTTACCTAAATGGAATGACTAGCCATTTCATCAATTCATCCTTTGTCTTAAACATTGTTTTCCATGTGATAGCCCCTGTGGGATATTTTCCCTATGGTATGTTACATTCCATTTGTCACCTTCTGTTATTTGAATATAAAGATCCACTCTTCAAATAAATCTTTGAAAAGTACTTTTTCCCCACTCAAAAAATCCATGAAGTTGTCTATCCTTGTGATGTGAAATATATACTTGATAGTGATCTTATTGATAACCCATGAATCTGTATACATTTTCAATTCACCTCCTTTCTTGGGTGGAAATTGGTGGTAAAACATAGAAACATAAACTCTCTTTGATTAGTCATTTGTTAAGCAATTATTGTACCTACCTATTCAATCCTTCAATTTCTATTGGATTCATCATATATGGAGCTTTGATAGGAAAACTTGACCGTAGTACACTTCTCATGGGAGGTAAACTTGTTTGAAAATCATTTGTTATAAACTCCTCAAATTATTTCATCAAATGTTGAATCTATAGTGTTGTAGAGTTCATTTTCCCACCTTGGATTTGTTTCAGCATGATAGAGTTCATTTTCCTTCAAAAAATCCTTACTTGAACACAACACAATTCAGAAGCTATTACTACTCACATCTTGGATGCTACTGCTTCCTATCATTGCAATTGCATTTTTGAACATTGTTCCCAGTTTGTATCGTTGTCTAGCCTTTATGAATTCATAAGTATTCTTATTGCCATCATGGAAAACATTCATGGTCTTCCAAGTAGTACATGGCATACATCCATCTCTACTACATCACATAATATCTATTCACTGAAGCTTCCAATCTGCAAATATAACAAGCATTAATATGTCATGGTGACTTGTTGTCCCTTTTGTAACCATAGGACTTGGTATGGATTAGGATGGCCAATAAATTCTAACTTTAATTTTTCTATGAATTCTGTGGATACAAAATTTTTTTTACATCAACAATTTATGACCACCTTACAACATTTTCCCTAAAATTTACATTTAGTCTTAAAAATTTCTTTCTTTCTTTAGGTTGCCTCATATGCCTATATGACTTGTGCTCAAGATTCACTTATTCCTACCTTATTCTATTCTTGACATTTAGATTCCTTATGACCCTCTATTCCACATCTATAATAACTAATAATATACTTAATTTTTCCACTTTTGAATCCTTTACATCTTGTAGTGTCATTATTCCTTTATTATTTTGGCTACTAGTGGATTCATTTTCTTTTTCATTGCCTCTAGAAATACTTTCTATGCCCCTGATTTTGGGTTCTTTTCCTCCACATTTTGTTGTGGTTTTCTGCCAATAATTTCTTCCACCTTTAATGAAACTTAATACGATTCATATACATTCCCAAACAAGTGTGTTCTCATCTCATATTTAATATGATATTTTAAAACATTCATGTCTCTTATCAAATCCTTGATATTCTAGTTATTTAGTCCCTTATATGAGTGACAATTTAAAATTTTGGTCAATGTATTTTTGGACTATCAGCTTTTTCTGTCTTAAGTTCTATACTTAAATCAATTTTGTTTGTAATTATCAAGTAGGAATTTCTCCTAAATTTTGTTGATCACTTTCCTACACGTTTTAATACTCTCCTACTGGTTTTCTACCCTATCTTTCAGTTTCATATCCCACCAAAGTATAGCATGCCCCTTTAACTTTTCCATAGAAAATCTAACATGATTAGGGCCATGAAAAATCTTGTACCTAAAGTACCTTTAAAGCTTCCCTATCAAATCAATGAGAGTCTTGGCCTTTAAACTATCATTGCATGAAACTTCCACATTTGCACTACCTCTCTCATTTAGAAAGGATATCAAACATGTTGTTGGGTCCACTTCCTCAACACTTCTCTCTTCTTAAATCTCATCTTATGACTCTAAGTCTTCTTAAGCATCCCCAAGTCTTATATTTTCCAAATATTCTATTATTCTTATCAATTCCTCCAAATCTTAGTTCATCATACTTCTTCATGCTACTTCTTCTCTCTATGGTAGAATTCCTACACGTTGTCTAGTGGCTCTCAACCTTGTAAACATTCACACGTCTTGTTCAGGCTTGGCTTCATACAAATTTCCTTCCATCAATTGCATTGAACAACCTAGGCTTGAGTACTTCCACAACCATGCACTATAAAATCACTAACAAAAAACCAATGTCAAGAGCTTAAACCAACTCTGATAACACTTGATGTAGGTGACAATATAATCTTGTATGCAACCAACTACAAGAACTTGGTCTCTACCCACAAAGCACACAACTACTTGTATGATAGAGTTAATATAATTTAAAAACTAACAAATAAAATGAGGAATTGAGAGTTATAGGAAAAAAATCATAAGAAACAACATCGTGATTTTAATTTGTAATTCACATACACATAAATTTGTTCAAAAAATTGTGTACATTTATACTCTACACTAGACTTTGCACACACACCTTATGTTTCATCATCAAATGCACCTAGTTGTTCATATTCCCTCTATTTCTTCATTCCTTTCTAGCTTTATAGGATCTTCTACCTTTCTTTCTCCATCTCTCCTAATTTGTCTTCCTCTAATTGTTTCTTGTTCTTAAACGATGGTTGGGAAATTGAAAAATCAAGGTCGTTCAACTTCCTCATCTATTCCCATTCTAATCATTATTTCCTTGCACTCAATTTGTTCCATACTTTTAAAGGATGGTTTGAAAGTTGAGCAATCATAATGATTCAACTTCCTCACCTATTTCTCAAAATATTCATCATTTTCTCACATAAGTTATCCATTGATTTTCCTAAAGGCCTATAAGAGACATGGAATTGCAAGAAAGCATGACCCATCATGTTGCAAAAGAGTTACAACGTTGTAACAATAATGGCGGAGTCACAAAACTGCAACAACAAGATGGGTCACAACATTGTAACAACAACACAAAGTCGTAGCACTATAATATAAATGGTGGAGTCACAACACCATCACACAAGGCATAGTTGCGGCAACATTGTAAAATTAATTGCAAAGTAATAGCACTTTCAAAATAAGGTAGAGTCACAACACTATTTCATAAATGGTAGATTGACAATGTTGTTGCAACAATGACATATTGTAGCACTATCGCAGCAAGGTGGAGTTACAACATTGTAACAACATTGGTAAATTCATAGCACTGCAACAACAATGGTGGAGTTGTTGCACTATTTTAGCATGGTTGAGTCACAGTGCTAGCACAATAAGGAATAGTTGCAGCACTATAACAATAAATAAGAGTCATAATAGTCTTAACTCATCCCCTAAACTACTAACCGAATTGATCGATGCATACTGCTTTAGACCAAAGATTCTCCTACATCATAAAGATTCAAATTTTGTATTCGTTTTACAATTGTTTGACAAAGTAGTGGATATTGAGATATCTTTTAGGGATGTGATGAAAAATAAATTGGCCTCTCTACTAGATTCAAATTCTTCTCCTATTTCTAACACTTATATGGTTGAGCATGGTGAGAAGGTGTTCATGGTGGAGATGACAACATCGAAGGTCTCACATTGAAATTTTAATGTGAAAAAAGATGTTGTAATTTATATATTTAATGGGTATTGGCCTTCTACATAAACATTGTTTCAATGAATCCATACAAATTGAACAAAGAGATGTGAGGTATCTTTGTGTTCCAAAGGTTTTTATTGTTTATTTTTATGATCGTGCTGATTATCAATAAATGTTTAAAGGGGACTTTAGTTTTATGATCATGTTGATTATCAATAATTTTCTGAAGAGAATCATTTTCTTTAGGGAAATGTCAGACTTTTTATCACCCTTTGGTTTCGAGATTTTGATACTAACATTATGTATGTTGCTAGAATGACAATTTGGGTTTGTCTTCCCAATTCATTATTCCAATTCTAGTATGTCTTGATTTTTTAGGATATTGGTAATATTTGGGCACTATCTTAAAAACCAATCTAAAAAAAATTGACAGAAGGTTTATGTATGTACACAAATATTTATGTTGAGACAGACCTTAGTAAGGGCCTTATAGATAAAATTATTTTCATATGGAAAAAGTTTAAATGTACATATATTTTGGATTATGAAATTGCAACAATTAGGTGCAGCATATATCACCTTCTAGGACCATTACAAGCTATGCTTCCCCATTTCTAAGTTTTAATGGTCTCCTCCCACATTTACCCACTTTTACAAGCTCTCATGGGTAAACATGAGATAAGTGTCACTAAAATATGACACTACCTCCAAGTTCTAGTTATGGAAGTGGGGCTAACACACCCATAATTTACAGACATCCCTTAGGGATTACTAACCACTCAGGAGCCTGCAGACAAGCCTAGGTGATCAACCCCTAAGTTGGAGCTCTTTTTACTAGAGAAACATCCCAACCGCATGCACAACATAACAAGAGTGAAGTTGGAGGGCTATAACTACGTGCAAAGGCCTACCTCCTTGTGGTTATGACTGAAATTTCCCAATTCATAGGATTTGGTCGCATGATTCGTGCCACTTTTTCAAGTAAGCCTCCAAATCACTGCTCAAAACTGCATGTAACTTTTCATAATCATAGATAACATAATGAAAAATCCAACCTATCAAAAAATCAAGAAAGAAATTGACCTAGACATGCCTAATCAATGATAGACATTTCATCAAACATATGATGAACATGTAAGCTATATGTGATGAATTCATATTTGATTATAAACTTCTGAAATTCATCTGAGAATCACCAGGAAGGCTCCAAGCCCTCTCTAACTAGCTACAAAAACACTTACTAGACCAACATTCATTAACCATCTAGTAATTTATCAAAACATGTCAAGAGCCTTAAATAAAATACATCATATAACCAACAGATAACCAACATATAAACATAATGGAAATCATGGAAAATCAACTATAAAATCAACAACATAATCACTACAAATGCTTATATATCACAATAGGAAAATATATCATATTAACATGTGAAAATTCCAACCAAGTCAGGGACTTCCATGTACCACTCGACTATAGATTGGGTTGAACCAAATATCTCTTTCAATCATTAACCCCCACTCCATATTCCAATCATGAATGTGGTATCACATGGGTTAAACCAAAACAAAACCAACCATGGCTTCTAGAGGCCAAACCACCTCAACCCTTAAGCATAGTGATCTCAGTTATACAGTCCAAAAATTAGTAAGATCAACCAGATTGGTTTCTACCCAAGTTTTTCAGGGCTCCAGGAACTAGTAGCTCAACCCACAATCTTCCAAGGCTCTAGAGTGTTTGTTCCAACTCGTGGTAGTAGGGAATATTAACTCAACCCAAGTTGCTCTAGGGTTTCAACAGCATATATTCCAACCTGCAACCATAGGGAACCTTAGCAGAAGTCAAAAAAACAAGTGGGAAACACAAAACACCATGGTTATCCAAGAAATGACAAGGCAAGACTGGAAACATTGTCAATCCAGGAAAATCTCCATGCCAATGACAACACATAACCAAGGAATCACATGCATTATATACCATGTGTTCATAAATTGGCAAGGAAATCACACATGCAATATGTTACCTATAAAGTATCCATGTTGTATCTGTTGTTCCAACTATCTCCTTACACTTCCCTTGCTTTCCCTTGCCTTCTTTCTCCAATCCAAGTGAATTATAGAATGATGCAAGCATGCTTGAATTATGCTCTAAGTGTGTAAGAGTATGAGAGAATGAATTAGAGCTCCACCACAAAACTATCAAAAATCTCAAACTAACCAAAAAGATAGAAACTATTTCTCTGGAGCCTTTTTATCATTGATGCTTGTATTTTCTTCATTTTCCTCCATTTTCTCTTGCATGCACATTTGTGTCTCTCCATCTTCCTTTTCTCCTATTTTCCTTTACTTCTCATGATTAAATGTTATTTATTTCCTCTTTTCCTTTTCCGATTCCCATAGCCATTATTAATCCACAAGTGATTCCTCTATAATGTTTTCCCAACATTTAGCTTGGAATATGTGTCCCATGACCTTGGTCTTATTTTATTTACATGGAAAATAGACAAGGGATTGTGATGAACCCATCCCCCTTAGGGGAACACTGCCCTCGGTGTTCAATGACGCTTATGACTAGAATAAAATGCTTCCCATAGATATTTATAGCACAACCCTATGCAACACTTACATCATACCAAACTGTTGAGACCATGAACATCATACTGCTTATTGGATCTTTATAACATAGCTCAAGTAGTATTAACAACACATAAATGCACACACACACACACACACACACACATATATAACATAAACACATATACCAAAACACATGTACCAACACAATTGCTCAACCAATAAATAAGGAAGGATACAAATCTCATATATAATAAGCCATCTCCCATGTAGCTTCATCAAGCCCAAAGTGCTTCCATTGTGCTTTAAATTGCTAGATTTCTCTATTCCATAGCATGAGTTGTTTCCTCTGCAAAATGAACTAAGGCTTTGTCTAGAATTCTCTCTTTGGTTCCACCTGCAACACAGACCAATCAATCACATGATCACCATCCTGAACATATCTCTTAAGTAATGAAACATGGAAAGCATCATGGACTTTCACTGTTAGTGACAGTGCAAGTCTATAGGCCATTGCTCCAATCCTCTCAAGGATCTCCAAAGGTTCGGAATACCAAGGTTTCATCATGGCACATGATCTAATCCTCAAGGAGCTCCTCATGGACTTGATGTGCAAGTACACATGCTTCCCAACCTGAAACTAATTGAATGCTCTATGTTGATCCACATAACTCTTATGCCTGTTCTGTGATTCCTTTAAATTCATCTTGATAAATTGCATCTCCTATTCCATCTTAGCCAACATATTTAGTCTAACCAGCACCTTATTCACTAGATCACTTTCGCTGATAGGAGTATTACAACTCCTCCCATAAAGAGCCTCAAATGGAATCATCCTCAAGGATTCTTGATACTGATTATTATATGCAAACTCCATTAATGGAAGATACTCCTCCCACTTCCTTTGTGTATGCATGACACACATCCTCAACTTGTCCTCAAGGATCTTTTTAACCTTCTATGTCTATCCATATGTTTGTAGATGATTAGCTATACTAAAAACCAGCTCTGTCCCCAAACCTACAAACAACTCCTTCCAAAACCTAGAAGTGAACTTGGCATCTCTATCTGATATGATATTCTTTATAACACCATGTAATATCACTATCTATCTAATGAATATCTGAGCTACCTCACTAGATGAATTAGTAGACTTCACTGCAATGAAGTGAGCTACCTTACTTAACCTATCAAACACAACCATGGTGGAATTATGTTGTCTAGATGTCCTTGGAAAACCTATGATTAAGTCCATCGAAATGACCTCCCATTTCCATTTTGGAATCAAAATTGGCTACAATAAACCATCTGAATTCTTATAATCAACTTTCATTCACTGACATTCTAGGAATCTTGCAACAAACTCAACCACCACTTTCTTTAAATTCAACCAATAATAGGAATTCTTAACTATTTTCAAAGTCTTATGATATCTTGGGAGACTTAAATATGGCTTGACATTAAATTACCTCAAGATAGGTTTGTTGAGATCACAGTCATCTAGCACATAAATCTTCTTCCTGAATCTGACCAAGACACCTGTCATGAGATGGGACTCCTCATCTCTATCACCTTCACCCTGATTTTATATCATGTGCCTCAACTGTTGGTAATTGTCATCATGATTCCCTACATACAAGATCTACTCCTGCAAATTTATCCCATATAAACTCATGTTTGAAATATGATTCACCTACTCTCTTCTACTAAGAGAATCTACAACCCTATTCTCCTTGCCCTTGATGTACCTAATCTCAAATTTGAACTCACTAAGGGTATCCAACCATATAGATTTCATGGCATTCGGATTAGGTTGTTCAAACAAGTACCTTAGTCCAGTATGATCACTCATCATAATAAACCTCCTGCCAATAATATAATGTCTCCACATCTTCAATGTATGAATAATAACTGCCAACTCAAGGTCGTGAGTCACATAATTCTTCTCATGTTCATTCAACTTCCTTAACTCATAGAATACCACATGTCCTTCCTACATTAGGACTCGACCAAGTCCTTCCTTACAATCATTTGTACATACCAGGAGCTCCTTGTCAAGATCTACAATCTTCAAAACCAGATCATTTGTAATAAAATGCTTCAACTACTCAAAACTAGTTGCACACTCCTCAGTCCATTCAAACTTCTTTCCTTTTCTCTACAATGATGTAATAGGATAGCCAATCCTTGAGAAGTTCTTGATGAATATTTTGTAGTAACCTACTAGTCCCATGAATGATATGACTTCATCCACATTCCTATCGAGTAGGCCACTCCATGATAGATTTAATCTTTTATGGGTCCACTATTATCCCTTCCTTAGAAACAACATGTCCTAAGTCATGAACTTCAGTCTGAAAGAAACTACACTTCCTGAGATTGGCATACAACTGATGCTCTCTTAATAATATCAACATTATTGTCATGTCGTTTGCATGTTCTTCCTCATTCTTGAAATATATCAATATATCACTAATAAACACTATCCCAAACTTGTCCAGGTAAGGAAACAACACATTTTTCATCAAACATGTGAAAGTGGATGGAGCATTAGTAACACCAAAAGAAACCACCACAAACTCACAATTCACATATCTGGTATGGAATGCAATCTTGTAGATGTCCTCTTCTTTGATGTGCACTTGATGATATCGTGATCTCATATTAATTGTTTAGAACATTGTTTCTCCCCTCAACTAATGAAACAAGTCATGAATCTATAATAATGGATACTTATTCTTGATCATTATCTTGTTCAACTACATGTAATCAATACACAACTTGAGAAAAACATCCTTCTTCCTTACAAACAATATTGGTGCATCCAAAGGTGACATACTTGGCCTTATATATCCCTTATTAAGAATCTCAAGATGCAATTAAAAATATACTAACTTTGGAATGCTCATCCTGCACAGTGCCTTAGATGTTGGTGTTACTCTTGGGATCTACTCAATAGAGAAATCCACTTCCCTATGAGGTGGTAGCTATGGAATATTTGTAGGAAACACATCCTGGAACTACTACAAAACTGGACACTCCTTCAAAAATCATCATCCTCAAGATCCTTCCCTTTGTCACTAGAAATATGAACTGCAAATAATACACATCCCTTCCTACAACTATGCTTTTCCTTTTGAAAATACTAAGAGGGGGGTGAATCAGTATTTCTTTTCAATTGTGATATTTTACGAGTTAGATCACTTATAATTAGAACAGAAAATGAACAATGATAGAATAATAATTTTATTAATCAATAATGAGGACTCCAATCCTCTTTATAATAAATTCAATATAATAATGTGTATGGCTCCAACCCTAGATGAAGGTAGCAATATTCAATCTCCCAGGATCCAACCTGTACTTTTCCAAGCTCTGAATTGGAATTTCCAAGGCTCCAACCTTGTCAATTTTAAGGCACCAACCTCTAGGGCCCCAACCCTATCTCTGGTATAGGTTCCAACCTAGTCTTTTGAGGACCCCTATACCCTAGGTCTCAAACCCTCTTTTTGATGTAGGTTCCAACCTTACATATTGAGGACTCCTATTCTATAGGGATCCAACCCTCTCTTTAGTGTAGACTCCAACCTGATATATTGAGGACTCATATCCTCTAGGGCTCCAACCCTTTCTCTATGATGCTCCAACCTCCTGGTTCAATTTTCCAAGATAAGTTTAGTAATAATTCACAACTTGCAATGTCTTCTTCAATGAGCCCTATCAATCTTCAACTATTCCTCTACTTAATCTCCACGTCACTTCATCAATGACAACCTTGCTTTCATTTGAAGGAGTCTCCACAATTCTTCATGTTACCCAAACAAAATCTGCAAAGTTACCTCATGATGATTCCAACAAGGCATCATGATCTCTAATGATGTCTCCAAGATCTCCTAAGGCTTTTTAATAAGATATCTTCAAAAGGTTGCACTAAGCCTCTATGTCTACACCAAACAATTCTTTGTTTCGAGCCTTTGTTCACAATGCCGAGGTAACTGCTTCAAGAATGACTGCTTCAGAGGTTTTTTTATATGCTTACATCACAAATACTTCAATGTGGGTTATGCCCTTGGCTCCCTTCAAATGATTATGGAAGTAACCTTACTCTGTTGGTCTGAGGTTATATCGATCTGAGAATTAATGTTTCCACAAATCCGAGACAAAGCTATAGAACTAATCTGAGCTACTAAATGAACCTCCATAGGACTGTCCTTCAGGTCATAGTATGCACTTCTTCTACATATTAATTCATCACAAGTCCGAGCCTCCCAAAGATTAACCCAATCAAAAATTTATTTTCCTACTCAGCATTCGGCTTCCTTTCCTCTCTTCTTTCAAGTTCACAAGTTGTGAATTGTATCTATTTCTTTGTAATGGATGACTAAGATCAATGCTTGAAGTAAAGTATTTGACTTGTATATATACAAGTTTCTCCAATAACGAAAAGACATGTTCATTGGAGGAGAGGTCGACTTGAGCATGAGGTGGCACATTAAAATATATCAGAAGGTGTATTTTAATAATAGTGGACCAAATATGCCACAATTTCATTAACCATAAACCACATTATAAATGATGTCGGGAGGTCCCACATGCCACATCATCTCTTTAATTGTGCATATTGCAACTTCATGAATATTGGAGATTTTTAAGTTGTGCACATGCCAAAGTTTCGATGTCAACATCATCGATATCTCCATAACACATATCGCCCCTACTTCCTCTGACTTCCGACGTAGCATGTGTGATATTTACAATCAACTCATTTTGATACTAGAAAGGGGTCCACATCATACTCTGGCCATTAATGGATGCGATATTATATTAAACTCATTTTGATAGCCCTATTGGGTCCGTTCTGATGGACGCAATATTATATTAAATTCATTATGATAGATAAATTGGGTCCACAATCATATCGTAGTTGGAGGTTTTAATATATCATGCTTGAAAAACTTGCGATAGGAAATTTTTGAAGTGGCGGATGTGATATTACATTAAATCCATTATAATAAAGTCAATCAGGTCCACAAAGCATATCACAATCGAAGATCAGTAGGTCTTATTGGAGGTCCCATTCAAAAGCTTCGATAAAGAGCAGATGTGATTTTACATTAAATCTTGTTATGATAAACTAATTAGGTTTGCATGTTGCAGTTTGGATATCGGAGGCCCACATCGCAAATCGGAGATAAGAGTTAGAGTTGGATATCAGAGATCAGAGTCAGAGTTAGAGATCGGAGATCGGAGATTGGGGTTTATGATTGGTAACACAGAAAAAGGTGTCATTATGATTTCTCTGATGAGGTTCCGAACATTTCGCTGATGTGTTTCTCTTTGGTCCTCCAATATCATTGTTTCTTCCCTTTGTATCTTTCTCTTGGACATATGTGGTTTTCTCACGGATCTGCTCCTGCTTGGCTTAGTCACTCCTGTGGCTTCTCATTCTTGTGACCTCTGATGGCTTCAATTTTATGGCTTTGATGCCTTTCAATGCCTTTTGATGGACTGCTTCTCTTGGATCTTGGCTTGTTGCTCCTTTTCTTAAATTCTGATGACTTTTGATGGCTTTCCTTTGGCTCCTAATGGTTTTCAAATGGATTCTAATGGCTTTCCAGTGGATTCCAATTTCTTCTGATAGCTTTCCTCCTCTTTCTCCTTGGGTTTTCTCCTTGGGTCCACTATCTATATATATATATATATTCAATGCTTACAATATATATGGTCCTCCATCTCATCAACCATGTCATCATATGTTGTCTTCTTGATATGGCATCTTCATAAGAACTTTCATTTTTATGATCAATGGGCATCTTAGGGAAACATCACAGGTCACAATAATTTTCCATCACAACTAATGCCATATTAACATCAATGACAGACTTGATTAACAATCTCCCCCTTTATCATTGATGCCAATATTCTTTCCCTTCCAACATTCTCTCCCCCTTTGACATCAATGGAAAATTGGGTGCCCAAGTATTCCCCCTATCACGCTGCTTCTTTTCATATTACTTCTTTCATTGTTGCGTAGATAGTAACTTATACAACTCCCCCTGAATCTCTGCTCCCTTTTCTATCATCGTGTTGCTCAGTCAACTTTTACATTTTGTTATATAGTTGTCCAATGGTGCTATACTGATCTGGGTCTTCTTTGGAGAGACTCAAATACCAGTTCGATTACTTTATAGTTGTTTGTATCTCCTTTTGATTCAATTGCTATCTACTTCCTCAAATATCATTTCCAGATTTTAGCTCTATTCAGATTGTTTTGAGATAAGATTCATTTTTTGTCTTTGTTAAACATTTACTGCCTTCTACTATCAGTCCGATCTTAGCAGCTCATAATTTTTCAACACTAGCGACTGCCTACAATTTAATTGTAGATGATCGATCAACTCCCCCTACTTGCATAAACTCCTCTAGTTTTTGTTTTCTTTTGACAATAAAGAATGCTGAAAGTGGAAGATATCTTCAATCAATGGGTGATTTTCTTCAATGGAGTTACTTCCAGGAGATGATCTTATTGGGAGATATGCCTCAAAGCACAATTGTCCATATGTAACTCATCAAGTATCTCATAGGGCTCTTCACAGCTCGAATATTTCAGAAACACAAACTCCCCTTAAAAATATGGATGGTCTCTTTTTGGCAGAATTTCATCATCAAAATATGTCAAAGATATATTCATGAGATCAACAACATGTGTTGTTGTCTTGAGTGTTCAAGAGGATTTCTGGTCCAATCTGCTTCTTTTTCCAAACTTGTGTGACCTTCTTCTCTCCCTGGGTAGTTATGCTTTGAGCTTGTTTAGGAACCCAAGATAAGTTACAATCATGATCCACATGTCCAATGTTATGACATTTGAAGCACTTAGTATTGAACATGAAAGAGAGAGCATAGTTTCCTTTTGAAAATCTTGTTCTGGAGAACTAATAGGAATCTTCATATGTTATGCATTGCTTAGCCATGTGTCCAAAGTTTGAGCATGAATAACAATAACCATGAAATAAATTTTGGTACTTGGGAAATGATGATTCCCTTGATGCACTTCTGCAAGTATTATGCTTCGGAATTGTTTGATGATATCCATTTCCTCTTGTATCCTAGACACTTTTTGCACAATTTCGTCTTAGTGAACTTCTAAATGTATTCTGTTTTGGAAGCCTTTGATTAGATTCGTTGCCTCTTGTTGTCTTAACAATGTCTTCACATCTTCTTGGAGCATGGTTTCTTCCAATATCATCTTGACTCTTCTCTTTGCCTTTGCTAGAACTGAGGACATCAATATTTCTTCTAGATTCTTCCATATCTCTGTTGTCTGAAGCACCAAGAGTTTCTTTACTTATGTTTGAGGATTCACTTCTATAACAAAGACTAGTTTTATCAAATGAGGATCTCTGATGGTTGAGAAAGTCATCCAAGGCTTGAGAATTTTCAAGCTTTTGTTTAGAAAATCAACTTCTTTCCTGTGAAATAACCCCTTCTTCCAATATTCCACAGTCATCATTTTTCTTAGCTAGTTGTTTATTCTTTGACTCGGGTCACTTCATTACATTCTATTTTAAGAGAATGATATATGATTACATCTTGAATATTTATTCATTCTCATTTACTATATTTTTCGCCATTTCTTCCTTTTCTACATCATCAACTTGTCCTTCTATGAGTGCCAAATATTCCATCACCTTCTTACCTCCTTGTGCTTGTTTCTTTGTTTCTTCTTGTTGAGATCTAAGGGAGGAGACCTCTTCCTTATATTGACCAATTTATGCTTCAAGTTTGTTCAAGATCTTGTGTCTTTGTTCAAGCTATCTTGACAATTTTTCTTCCTTTTTCTTTGCCTTATCCAATTGATTTGTCATGGATATGACTTATTCATGATGCTTTCCTTTGTTTTGATGAAATTCCTCCTTAAGCTTGGTGAGCTCCTCATTTATTTCTTGATCTCGAAGCTTGAGTAGGTTAACTTCCTTCCCTGTCTTTTCAAGGTCATGGTCACCATCTTATGATTACTCCTTGAGCTCCTCATTCTCATTTTTCAAACTGCTTATCTCTTCTAGTGTAGCTACAAGCTTCTCCATGAGATCTTCTTCAAATTTATCTTTACTCTCTTCAGCTTCTAGGTCTTCCTTGGCCTTGAAGTCTTCACTCATGTTTTCATCTTCCTTAATGGATTATGGATTTAATTCTTTCTTTCCATCATATTCTTGACTAATAGTCATGATCAATGCTCCCTTTGAGTGAAGATCATGAATTTTGTCCCACATACCTTTTGTCGATGAACATTTCTCCACTTTGATATTTATAGCATCTAGTAGCCCATTCAAGGTTTCCTTCATCACTTTTGTATTATATTCCTTGGATTATTCTTCCAGCATGCTATCAATAATCATTGATTCCCATACTGCAACGCCTTGAGCCATTCAGAAATTTCTCATTCTTACCTTCCATACATCAAAGCTTCCATTGAACAATGGAACTTTCCCAATATGATTATCTTCAGTTTTCATGGTTGAGGAAGGGACATCATTAGAAGAATTGGAGATTTTCTTCCTTGGATTTGCCATTTGTGTTCTAAGGATCAAACTTCAAGTTAACATTCGGCTTTGAGAGAAGGTACTGGCTTTGATACCAATTGTTGGAAATACTGAGAGGGGGGTGAAGCAATATTTATTTTCAATTGTTATATTTTAGCAGTTAGATCACTTATAATTAGAACATAAAATGAAAAATTATAGAATAATAATTTAATTAGTCAATAATGAGTACTCCAATCCTTTTTACAATAAATTGAATACAAATGAAGACAACAATATTCAATCTCCCAAGCTCCAACCTATAATTTGCCAAGTTCTGAATTGGACTTTTCAAGCCTCCAACCTTGTCCATTTTGAGACACCAACCTCTAGGGCTCCAAACCTATCTCTAGTATAGGCTCCAAACTGGTCTTTTGAGGACCCTAATCTCCTAGGGCTCCAATACTCTCTTTATTGTAGGCTCCAACCTAATATATTGAGGACTCCTATCCTCTAGTGCTCCAACTCTCTCTTCATTGTGTTATAGCACCATTTACCACTCTTGGTAGATCTGATGCTTTGATTATGGCCTAGGGAAACCCTTCCTTCTAGACTTGGTCCAAAATCTAAAAAATTGTGTTCTATTCCCTATACACTAATTTTCCCTATGATAAAAGTGTATACACACGTGTCAGCAGATACACAACCCACATGCATATGTTAAAACACTTAAAAAAAATAAATTTCCTTAATTATAGGCAGATTTCATAGGTTTTACCTATTACTCACCTCCTATTGCTCGTGACCGAACTGTTTCCCAACTAAAAAAACTAATTTGGAGAAGTATAAATAAACCTCCATGGGAAGGCCTTAAGGGAGAAGATATGATATATTGATACTATAGTGAGATTATCCCTGATCGAGTCTAACAAATACTTGTGCCTCTTGCACTCCCCAAAGCTTCAGGAAACCCTTGTTTCCTTGTTATAGATATCCTTCATCTTTCTTGAGATATCCTTGTATTGGTGATGGAGGAAGATTGCTGAAGGTCGGGAAAGGATAGATCTAGAGGATGGTTCTGCTTGGAGCCAGAGAAGGACTCAGGTCATATTTCTGCACTTTACCTGTAGCTAACTTCAATAAAAGGAGTGTTGTTCTATTTCTAATATTAAATGTGTATATGCATCTATGAATCTTATATTGATGTATAATTGGTCATTCATTTATATGATTTAAGGTTAATATCATGAACATGCTTTATGTTTCTACTGTTGTATATGTTCCATTTGAATAATTTTCAAGTTTCAAGAACATCAAGAGAAGTTGAGGGTTTGCTCCTTGCAGGATCTACCCAAACGTAGGTCATCTGGGTAAGGACACTCCTGCACAATTAAGTAGAATAAGCATTTAGGTTGATTGCCTGAGCATTTCATGTTGTGGTTTGCCATATTCTTTGTTGGGGTTCTCAACCCAAAGCCCTAGGGTGCTCTCATTCACAACAGAATTGGCAACTCCACCGGGGATAACAGTCTTGTTATTCTTGGTTTGGGTTGTTTGTTATGAATCAGGGTTCAGTTTCTTGATTGCTTGCTTTTGCAGTATTGTTTGGTCCATTAGTGTCCCAGGAATCAAATTTGATCTTCTTGATTAGACCTTGATTTTTGTCTTTTCTTAATTAATCTTTGTATATGATGTTTCCTTTTATTACAATAGCATATACATGTAGGTTTATTTAAAGAAAACTCGTGTATACACGAGTTTCCCGTATTAGAAACGCGTGTGCATGCTTATATGTCTTTACACAGTCGCATATGCAATTTTTTGAATTGTTTTTTCAAATCTTTTTTTCCTAGTTAGTTCTACTGCATGGTGATTTATGTTGTTGTATGTTCATCTGTTGTCTGGAGAACTCAGTTTTCCTGCAAGTTTTCTTTTTCAAAATCTCCTTCTCACTGAAAATATTTGGCCTAGGATTGCTTCTTATGCAAGTTTGTAGTTTGTATCTTGGGTTCAAGGCTTCGTTCTGAAGTTCTTGGTTGTTCTGGTCTTCCAGAACATGAAATTGTTTTCAATTTCATTTTCAACCCAAATTTTAAGTTCCCTTGCTTTGCTTTCCCTTGTTTGGTGGCCTAGTTGCTTTTCTTTCTTTTTTGAGAGTCTTTTTGACAAGTTTGAAAGTATTTCTTTCTTGGAACTTTTGTCAATTTGTCGAAATATTTTGTTGCTATTTGGATCAGTTTGTGCAAGTTTGTAGTCTTTCTTGTTCAAGTTTCATTCATTTTCAAATTTATAACTTACGACATTGACAGACTCCTTGTGCTTATTTATTGATCTTTCAAGTTTTAGTAGTACTTTTGAGACCTCAAAAATTTGCTTTTGTTTCCTTAAAATAAAATTCACAAAAAAATGGCTTTTGTTTCCTTAAAAGAAAAATCACAAAAGAATTGCTTTTATTTTCTTTTTCCCAAGCTCTTTGTTTATGGTTTCTTTAGTTTTATTGTTGAAAAGAAAATTGTGATATTTTGTAACTTTTTATGCTTGCTTTGAAGAGAGATTTAGTTTTCCCTCTTCATTTTTAAGTTAGATGATTGTCTCTATAAAGAATTGAATTTGCTTATGAGCCTTTTTTAGGATCTTGCATCATCATTTCGACTTGCATTAGGTTAGTTTGCATTTTTAAAGCATTCTTAGTCCCTTTTAGTTTTTGGGTGTGTGTGGAATGTTTCAGGAAAGAAAAGAAAAATATTTTGCTTATATATAGGTTTTCGTATAACCCAAATAGAAATCACTCTTCATCGAAGAAAATGACTGCATTCATATATTTATTTTTCTATTGGTTTCTTTTGTGTCATAAGAACATCATTAGTTTCACTTTCTTAATTCCCCCTGATTTAAAGAACAACTATATAAAACCAAGCGATCAATAAAATGGGCTAGAAATTTTATTGTTTTCATTAGAAAACACCAACAATTTTAGGTTCATTAGGGCCTTGGATTAGGTGAAAGGAGAGTTAACTCTCCAAGGCCGCTCAAATTATAAAACTTAGAAGTTGAATAAAGAGTGAAACCCAATATTGTTAGAATGACTAGGAAAGCTCCATGACTGGGAGTTAAGCATGAGGGAGAGTGAAGACAAGGAAGAGAGGTACCCCCTCTCCTACTTGTGGATACCACCTCATGACTGTTCCGCCCGACTTTTGATACAAGTTGGTATCCATAGTTGCCTTTCCTAGGGATCACATAGGTGGCTATAGAGGGGAATCCCATGGCACCTGAGGTTGACGTTGCATCACATTCAACAATACTTCTAGAGGGTACCCTTGCAAAGATTGGGTGCTTGCACCAGCAAAGGTTGTTGTCTGGAGGTTAGTGTAATTGCTTCTGATACCTTCGCTAGTAGGCCTGGGGCATAATTACCCCAATCTATTTTCAAAAGGCCCTTGATTTTGGCATTCTTATATTTTGGTGTCCGGTCCTAATCACCCGGGGCGGAAATACTTGAATTTTGTTTGAATTTATTGAATATTTATGGACTTTTAGATAGTGCTCTTTGCTCCTGATTAGCGTAGCTTTAAGCTTTTTTGAGTCTTTAAGTAGATTTCTTAAAAGTAATTCAAAGTGGCTAATCTACCAGCTCGTCAGTCTAGGAGACTTCATGGGCTATCACCTATGAGCCTTGAGCCTTCTCCTCGAAGGAGTAGGAGAAATACTGCCAGTGTTTTTCAACCAGTGGCAGTAGGTGCATCGGAGATTGATCCTCCGGTTGGAGTCATTGATTCACAAGATAGATCTGGTACAATTAGAGATTTAGAGAGGAACACTCCAATTCTTTCTTGAGTCCTCTTCCAGTTGGAAGATAATATTGAGGTTGAAGAGCTTTTAGAGTTTATTGTAGCTCCTAATTCTCCTCTTCCTCCTGATCATCTAGACTTTTTTTATACGCCGGAACTTCGACCAACAAGCCTTTGAGCCCAGGTTTGCATCAATCTTTTCCTTCGATGAGCACTATTGGAAGCATGGCATCCACGACAAGTGTCATGAGCATGCAGACTCTTGTATATGTACGAGGATGAGGAACAATGTCTATACCTTCTGTTATTCCTAGCACTGTTATATTTGGTTCTACTTCCATTCCATCTTCGAGTGAAAGTTCTCGATCCTTTGTCTCTGGCATTGGATATTTCCCTTTTGGAATGCCGAATAGCGCAATTCCTTCAGTTTTGTTAAGTATTCCATTAGTTTCCTCCACATCCATGGTGAGTGGATCAGCTTCTTTTTAGGGTTTCATGTTTAGGGGTGGTCATATACCACATTCCAACTCAACTATGGGATCAATGCCTTTTTCCTTTACTATTCAAAGTGATAATCCATTTCAAAGTTGGACAAACCATGCGGTTAATGGGTTAGGAGCTAGGAATCAATCTTATTTCAAACAACAAGGGAATATGCCATATTCCACTATCAATTCTTTCCAGAATTGTTCTCCCTAACTTAATGCATGGAATCCTTATCAGGGGCTCCATGCTCCTTTTAACACTTCTTTAGGGGGTAACTTTAGTAGTTACAGAGGCTTTTCGGTAGGAGTTGCTCAAAATCTGAATTTTTTTGGACCACAAGGGCCTCCTTACGTTTTCAGTTCGGTCTATGAGTTACTTCAAGCAACCTGGTGCCTTTACAAATCCAGGCCATTCTTTTTAGAACGTTGGGGGTTCCACCCACACTGGGTGGAATCCTCAAGGTCCACCATGACTCCCTTTTCTGGCAACGTTAAACTTGCCAGATCTCTCTATGTTGACTAATGATCCGATTAGGTATAACCCAGTTTGGCCTCTGGTCCTAACCAAACTAATCTCAGATATACCAAAATTCTAGGGGAAGACTAGTGAGGATCGAGGAGACCACATAACCACTTTCCACTTATGGTTCTCATTCAACTCCCTGATAAATGATTCAATTAGGTTGAGATTATTTCAATGTACCCTAAATAGAAATGTGACTAAGTGGTACATAGAATTTCCAAGGGGCACCCTCACTTCTTTCAGTGATTTGGCTACTATCGTTTTAAAACATTTCCAATTACCTGCCCATTATGGTGTTGGAACTGAGCTTTTGGAAAATTTTGAACAGGATCAGGCAACCCACATTTCGAATCATATCCAGAAATGGAGGAGAAGGAAGAGGCTCGTCAAAGCAGAAATTCCACAAATATTCCTTCTTGAATGGTTTCTTAAATCATTATAGCCTGAGATCTCTAAGGACGTGTCCATCTCTGGTGTTTTCATTGAAGAGAAGGCTATTTTTAGGGCCCAGTAGTTAGAACTGATCTATTCTCAGTCTAGAGTTCTTCAGAAAATTCTACCTCACACTCCTAGATAAGGTGGATATAGCCAAATCGAAACCAGGTCCCCATGCCGACGGGTTAGTCAGATCAATTGATGTTAACACAGTTAACCTGCTAAATCAATTGGAGCAATTGTCTTTACAAATTACTTCCTATATGTAGGCATCACCGTCTCTATCTATACCCTCTCAACCTATGTCTATAAACTTCTTCCAAACTTTTAACCCCAAAGGAAACCAACAATCTGATGAGAAGAAGAAAGGACAAGGTAGTAAGAAGAACTAGGATGGGAAGGAAATGCAAACAAACCCAGTAAAGATGTCAGAGTGGATAAGAAAGAGTCCAAGAAAAAGGTGAAGTTTCCCTGCAAGTTATGCAATGGAGATCATTTGACTCATCTCTACCCTAAGATCCAAGACAATCGACATTTATTAGTGTAGCAAGGGTCTTCTAGCTCCTAAGCTATTCTCACTAATCATTTTCCCCAAGGGTAGCAATTACTTGTTGGTGCGAATTCGAATGATGGTACCCCCACATGGGGCAACTAGGAAGGGGATAATTCATCAAATGTCTTCGTGATGATCATGCATATCGACATCACTACGCGATCACTTGATTATGGGGAATCGAAATCATCTAAGGCTAAGTCTACTTCCAATGCCTAAGAGATGCTCCATATTGAAAGGCCCTCTGTTGAGTCTATACTTTGGATGTTGAAGGGCTCCGCAAAGCGCTTGACCATCAATCCTAATGCTAGAGTAGCCCAGAACTACTCGATTGTAGAAGATCTAGCTGAAAGTCCTTATGATATGTCAGCATTAGAGGTACTCCAGTCGTGCCCTTCTCAGAGGAGTGCTTTGCTCTTAGCAATTGGAGCAGTAGATCCAAAAAATTCTCTTGTGCTCACTTTTGATATGTCAAACATCAACAAGAGACTTCCCCATCATATGGCTTTCAAGATAAAGTCTACATATCGAAAGACTGACATATTTCGAACCATTATAGATGAGGGAGCTTCCACATGTTTTATTTCCATGTCATGTTGAAAGGCCATTGGATCAATGTTGGCCTATGGGGGTCTGACCCAGGTTCAACATTAATTAGTCAAACAAATCCCTTCACTACTTGCCCTTTCGGCTTCAGCCCGTGGAGCACGAATTGAAGTCTCACTTGAAGCAGTATGGGGGGGATGTTGGGACCAAGTTTCTGCACCTTTGAGATGGATGTGATATCATTTTATTTTGGTTATACCTGCCTTCGCGTAGGTTTCTTAACCCTTTGTTCCACCCTATAGTACCTTCATGAAAGGGTACAATTGTCTTCTGCACAACCTTAACCAGGAGTTGAAGTCCTTTCACACTGTTAAGGCAGTGAATTGCGATATCTTCCTAACTAGGCTAAGTGTTTATTATCGGATCTTAGTTAGCTTCACGTAAATAGATGTTCCTAATTGTGGTCCCTTATCCAACACAATTACATACATTCGTGCATCGTATAAGCATTATAAGTGAAATTTATACCCAATATAACAGATGCATAAACATGAAATAAAGACACAGAATTTGTAGAATACTTCTATTTATTGATAATTCCAAACAATTACAGACTCGATCCGCCCTACGCACTCAACTGCAGGGGTCCACGCACTCAGCTGCGGACTTCTAGGCCTATGCACACTCAGCTACAGAGCCTCTACCTATGTTATAACCCATAGCTTAGACTTCTACTTAGAGTTGTCTCTCATACATCATTTATTATTCCATAATTTAATAATATTTTTCAATCTTGATGGCCTAAATACTTAGAGCTTAGCTCTATTTAGTCATGGACCATGGGTAGATCTTCTACAATCGACATTGCATTTCGAAAATAAGGGTGTACAACCCTATGACTCTTTAACATCTACATGCTCCATGACTACAAAATGTGGAGTCTTTACATTTGGATTACAAAATTGGACCAAAATCCGGGCTTTAAGCCCCAAAACTGCCCTTGGGGGATCTCACACCCAACAGGCCCCCAACAAAAACATCATGACTCGCCCTTGAGTCACTCTATAGGTGCAGAGATCTTAGCATGAAGACCTCCCAGCTCTGTTTGGATCACCGCAACGTTGGAAACGCACTGATCAACTACCTGGTAGACTTCTTCCACTCGTTGTTTGGTAACTACTACTTTGAATATTCTGCTGAGCTGCCTGTAGTTTTACGAGCTTCCCTTCAATGGAGGTTGTGATTTCATAAGCCTCGTCTATCCATGGCTATAGGCGCACTTTTAAGATCGTTTCCTTATCATAAGTGCCATCCACCTATTCTTTGAGCACATTTTCCTCCTGCATCCATGCAAGCCTCTGTGTAAGGGAAACCATCCGCATGGTCACTTTTACCTTGTCATACCTTTGTTGTAGCTCTTGTGCCTCTATTTCTAGGAGCTCTACATTCGGGTCCTCCTAGAGGGTGGTTAGGACCTCGAATGACTATTCAAATAGTTGCATGTAGTCTACTAGTGCACTGTCAATCACCATTGTTGTTGTTGTAACAGCAGTGATACGTTGTTCCCTAACTTTCGCTGGAGTTGAAGGCTGAGACTTCAACTGTAGTTTTTTGATCTGTAGGTTCAAGTCTAGCTGAACCCTAGCCATCTCTACTCAAGCATTGCACACCCCTATGGCTAACTTGTAGACACATGCCTCCATTGGTTCTTCTACCTGGATGTCCAACTCTAGGACCATCTAACAGGCTTCCTCTACTACCTTCATAATCTGTGTGTTTTACTCCACTACCTCATTGTGCTGTAGGCCCAACTTCTCAATGTTGATGCACTACTCACTTATCACCTGTAGAGCGCAACTCTCCTGGGCCCTGAGTTCCACAGTGACTCCATCCTGTAAGAGGTAGAGCATCTCCCGAGGGAGCACAACCATGTTCAGTCCTACCCCTTTTAAACTGCTAACTGTGGGCCTGTCAGCCTTCATCTTTTTAGTAAGTGCCCCATCTGGTAGCACTGTCATGTTGGTCACCCTTGTGCATGACATCTCCTCAAAAGCTGAAGTGTCGATCATGAGGCTGGTGGACACTGTGCCAGCCTATGGAGTGTGTACCTACAACTCCTATAACTCTGTCTGGAGAGCCCCCAATACTAACTGCTACTACTCTTCAAACTATTTGAGGGCCTCCATGGTGACATCCCTCATCATTTCTCCGATATCATACAAATCTCCCTCAGTGAGGGTGATTGGGTCAAAGGATGTCTTTGATGCCTTTGTTTTCTTTCATGGCACTGCTTGCTCTTGTGGTCGCAGATGCTTGAGTTATGTGGATGTCATGGGTCTGTGCCACCTTGTTTTGTCTCTATTTCTACATCAGTGCCGGGTGAAGGTGACTTCTACCCTTCACGCTCTTCTCCTCCTATTTTTTGATGCTCTGCCAATTTCGTAGCATCTTTTGCTTCTTGGGCCTTAGCCGTTGCTTCCTCCTTTATGTGCTTCTCCACCAGATACACCATTTGGAGCTCTGTCTCTTCCTTCTTGTGTTGTGTGGCAGACTTATCCGTTTCCACCATGGAGCCTGCTGGAGCATGCCACTCCAGTGGCCAAGACTCAAGGATGGAAAAGATCACATCATTTGTCACCAAATATGGGAGGTTATGCCATGTCTTTGCAGGGTCCTTCCATGCCCTGATAAAAACATGGTGGAAAGCCACTTTGAACTCTGCAAAGCTCTTCAAACTGGCGTATAGTGTGGGTGACAACCACAGCTTGCGATTGATCCCCATCTGGATATTCATCTCCATTAATACCCAAAATATCTTTCTTTCTTTTATTTGCTACACATCCTTGGTCGCCCATAGTGAAGCATATTTCACTGCCTCTGGAAGGTTTGGCGCAACTGAAGGGAATTGGCTATCTTCGAGAAGCTCCCATGCCACCAATACGATCGACAATAGGAGCCACACGTAGTGAAATGTTTTTCCCTACTCCTGTGCCTCACGACAGTTTGCAAGGAACTTGCCCCATAAATAGTTTGCCTAGTTGAACTAGACTCCTTCTATACATTGGGCTGCTAGTGCAATCACAGGTGTGGGCACCTAATCCGCATGACACTTTCGCATCAGTTTTCTTACTAGTATTTGTGTTGCAACCTTGACTACAGGGTTGTTAGTGCTGGATATGGCTTATCCTTGCCTCTTCTTCTCCAATTTTAACTTCTTCATCACTTCCGTGAGGGCCAACTCGCCACCTTTTCCTTCTGAAATATTGGTTGGATCCTCCCCTGAGTAAGGCAACCGTGTGATTTGATGAATCAAGTGGTCTCTGATGGGATTGGGCTCTTCTAGCCACAAACACCCATCATGCTCCAAGCAAAGCAACTGCCTAATGATGAAGATGGTCACTAGGGCACGGTGGTAATGCGGCACCCAAAGCAATTTTAGCAACCCGAAATTCTTTACACCCCTGAGCCATTTGCATGGCTCCAATTCAATAATTCTGGTCGTCACATCAATCTGTCAACGCATTAGCTACTTAATCGCTAAATGTGAAAATTTCTCATGATCCGTGAGGTCCCAATCTTCAAACTTCAGTACAGGAACTTGCCTTAAGTATAGTCCCTCAAAAACAATATCATCAGGGAGCAACGATGTCTGCAGAGAGCTCTTGCTCTCATCTATGTCCTTCAGCACTTTGGCTTTGCCCTTGCGCGGAGGAACATATTCTGGCAGCCTAGTAGTAGGGTCCGCACCCTAGGTTTCAACTTCCCTTTCTTCGTCGTCCTCCTCCACTAGGATTTCTTTATATTCCTCCTCATCGACCTCTAGATTAATGACCTTCCCTTTTTCCTGCAAGGTGAGCTTGGACCTCTGTGGGTTTTGTGGTGAGACATGCACCAGAATCATATCTTACTTATCCTTCTTAGGTCTCAGTGTTCTAAGTGATTTAGGGACCTCAACTATTATTTTGGCACTCTCTGGGGCTTCTACTACCGCAATTTCCTACATGGAATCTTCGGCTATCACTACTCCTATGTCCATGGCTTCTGCAGGCATTAACATAATGTTATTCCACAATTCTTGTAGTGTCTATGGTAGCTGCTCAAATAATGAATTCACTTTCAGAGTCTCAAATAGGTCTTGATTCACGTATATTTGAGTTCGTAACAACTCAATTCTCAAAATGGCAAGTGTTTTTCACTGGACAACCACAAGTAATTTATAGGGCCTTTTGAATTCAAATTCAATCGTTCCCCCCACATTCAGTCCATTAATGGTAGATTGGCAGAAATTTTCAAGAATATAACCCATAAATATCGCCTTAAATGCCTGCCACTCACTCCATTTGGCCTCAAACTGACCATCAAATTGTGAATAGTGACTTAAATGGTCATTTTCGGTAGACTTACACGCGAGCGCAGCTATCTTCGTGTTGTCGTGGACCCTGTGATATTTCAATGCATCGTGCAGTCTTGAAATCACATAGCTCTCCAAAGCAAGAAGTGTATTTTATAGTCCCGTGCATCCTTTAAGTTGCCTGAAGTGCTAAGACTATGTTGTTCTTGGCTAGTCAGATGGTCAGGCCACCTATGTATGGCTTCAACTGACTACCATTCACTTTTCCTCGAAAGTGATCTCCATTCAACTTAACCAACTGGACCGCACCACCATCAATAATATCCTTAATAACATAGGGACCCAGCCAATACATTCTGAATTTCTCTGGAAATTTATCAAGCTTACTGTCATACAATAGCACCATGTCATTCACCTTAAAGGTGCTGGTGGGCTCCAGTATTGCAGCAATAATGCTGCAACTCCTGGGACTCCCTTCTTTACTTTTATCAACCCGGTTGTTCGTAACAAACTTGGAAGCGACGGTGCTGTATGCACAAGTACTAGCTCTTGTCGCAGCTATCACTTGGTTAGATGGCACAAGTCCACTAGGGGCTTTAGCCAAATTCTATAAGTTTTCAGAAGAAGCTTTTAGGTGATGGATGAAAGCTAACTCAAAGGAAGCTAATCTACTTGCGAAAAGAAACTGAAAGCCGAAAAGAAATGCAAACCCTAGCAAACCCTAATTCTACCAGCTAGTTCTACTGATGCAAAAATGAGAATGAAAACTACTGAATGAGATGCCATTGACTTCAAAAAGGGAAATGCATATGTCTTAGACTACTTTTGTCCTAGAAAGTAGCTCTTTGTTTTTTTTTGATTAAGTGCCGATTTTCACATGCATATGCTTGAACTGTGCTTCACTGTGCAGGGGTGGATCAAGGAAGAGGAATGCTTGGAAATGGTTGGAGAGGTTCAGAGAGGGTCTAAGGAGTCCCTAACACCCTTCCCCATAGTTTCACAAGGTTTGGCTATCAGGAAACCTCACTTGTGAGCTTCTATAGGAAGTCTGCAGGGGTTTTACAGGATGTTCCAGAATTTCTACATGAAGTTTCAGAATTTCTACAGGATGTTTGGAAATTGGTTTTTAGGGGATGGATGAGTGAGGGAAGGTGCATAGATGGATCTAGAGGTAGGATAGGGGTCTAAAAATGGCCTAAGGACTAGTGGGTGGATAAGTGAAGAGATGTAGAAGGCTAACTTGGCTTGAAGAAGGCTAAGGCAATGATAGGTAAGGAGGTAAGGATTCGTGGACAAAAAGGGTAGATAGGGAACGGGAAACTTAGCTAAGAGTTATGACAGGAAACTCAGATGATGCTTTGGGTAGATGAATGAATGAATGAGGATGCCCTGCACGGTGTACCTTGATCAAATCAACAAATACCTACAAATGACCAAATCCTAAACTAGTCTAACCTAACCATCAACAACATAAATGAGCAACAACTTTATTTGGGACTAGCACCTTGTACACCATATATGTAAAGAAACATTTCAGATGTCCAAACCCATGAATAATCTCTGCTAATGAAATAAACACACTAAAAGATTGCATAAATAAGCAAACTAGTGTTTTTGTGAGGTAGCACTGTTCCTCAATTCTAGCCCCAAATCCAATAAGGATGAGGTGAAACCCAGGAGTGTGGTTGTCCCTTTTCTTGGAGGTTTTGCTATTATTATCCTACCAAAACACCTAAACCAAAATCATTCATAAACAGTGATCTATTCTAGCAACCATAACGAAATCTACTTAATAGAAATATATTCAAATGCATAAAGGAAAACAGTGATACATAAAGGAAAAATAACAATACAAAAAGGAGGTCCTAGGCTCTCAGGTTGGGCCCAACCCTGAGAGCTTTGGCTCCTATGAAAAACTCAGATTTGATAGGAAACCAAACTGCTTCTCA
>APFE030172739.1:8586-56715 GCA_000404065.3 Pinus taeda
GCAAGGATGATATACGCATGCCCCCCAGCCGAGTGAGGGTTACATGTAATAAAGTCGATACCCCACTTTGCGAAAGGACCGATGGCAATTATAGGGTGGAGAGGAGTAGGTGGAGCATGCATCTTACGATAAAAAAATTGGCAATTGTGGCATTTCTGGACTACATTGATACAATCTTTAAATAAGGATGGCCAGAAATAACCAGCGCGCAATATCTTTTGGGCTATGGCATACCCAAACATATGACTGCCACATGCTCCAGAGTGACAATCATTTAGAACCTTTTCAGCTTCTTCATGGGTTAGACATTGGAAAACTGAATCCACTCCATGACAATAGAGTGTATCTCTAATAATATTGTACTGTTTGGATTGGAAACATATTTTCCTTCGCTGATATTGTGAGATTTTAGGACGAAAAGTTTGGGTTTGGAGATAGACAATTACATCTCCATACCATGGATCAAGACTACTGATAAGAAACAAGGATTCATCCGCAATGGGTTCTTCCACCACAGTTTCAGTATCAGTAAGCGGGAAATCACACATCAGTTCCGCAAAAACCAAAGATTTCTTTGCCTTGGATTTTTCAAATTCCAAGTCAAATTTCTGCAGGATAACTATCCATTTGGAATACTTTCCCCCTAGCAATTGTTTGGTCAAAATATACGTCATATGGTTACAGTAAAAAATTATCGTGGTTTTGCGTAATAAGATGTAGTGATGAAATCTTTGGACACCTTAAACCACTGCCAATGCCAATTTCTCCACATGCGAATATTTAAGCTCGATTGGATTCAAAGTTCGACTAAGAAAGTAAATCACATGTTCATTATTGAATTCATCTTCCTGAACTAAAACCATTCCAATGGTGGAATGAGAAGCGGCAAGGTACAAAAAGTAGTTTTGGTTGTAGTTCGGAAGATGCAATAATGGTGCATGGGTCAACGCATGTTTAAGTGCATCAAAAGATTTGTTAGCTATCTCATCCCAAAAGAACAGAATATTCTGTTTCAACAACCTGGTAAAACCTTTTGTTATCTCGGCATAGTTAGGAATGAAACGGCGTAAAAAGTTTTCTTTCCCTTTCAAACTTTGGAGTTGGCGAAGAGTCGAAGGTGAAGGTAATTTGACAATAGCTTCAAACTTCAAGGGATCAACACGAATGCTGGCTTTTGAGACAACAAATCCCAGTAAACAACCCATTTCTATACAGAAAACACATTTGTGTGGATTCAACCTAATTCGATAATGCCCACATCTCATAAAGATTGCTCGTAAATGAGTGAGATGATTAGCGCTACGTAATGAATGAGCATGAAAATCATTGAGATAAGGCTACACAATGTGCTTGATGTCATGAAATGCGTAAGACATAGCCCTTTGAAAAATTGCTCTGGTGTTCTTCAATCCAGAAGATAACTTACAATAACCAAATGTACCCCATCGACAAATGAAAGCTGTTTTAGGTTGATCGGCAGGGAGTATGTTAATTTGATTGTAACCAGAAAAACCATCCATAAAGGAGAACATTTCACTGTCGGCACAATCATCAATAATTTTATTGATATAGGGGGTTAGATAATTGTCTTTAGGAAAAGCTCGATTAATATCCCTATAATCAATACATATTCTTATCATTCCTTGCTTTTTGTTAACAGGAACAATATTCGATACCCAATTCATTAAAGGAATTGGATAAATGAAACATGCTCGAAGTAATTTCTCAACTTCAGCTTTAATAGCAGTAGCTTTTCTTGGATGTATCTGACAAAAATGTTGCCGGACAGGTTTAGCATCCGGGTAAGTTTTAATTTCATGGACAGCAATTGATGGATTGATTCCTGGCATTTCTTCATATGACCAAGCAAACACGTCACAAAATTCTTGAAATAGGGCTTTATAAGTTTGGATTTCCTCATCCGTACAGGGAGCACTTATATAAATGTTTTCAATAATTCTGGGTTTCACTGAAATGTCAATAGGAACTGTTTGAGAAATATTTCCCAAATTCAACTCAGAATCAGGATGTTGCAATGGATTATGTGGTTCTTTGACATAATCAGCGGTAAAAATAAATGAGAAATCATTTTCAAAATGATCAAGCTCAAGTAAAAACGAAGATCAATGATGAAGATCTTCTGATGGTAAATCATCAACAGACAAAAGTTCATGAATCTGCTCATCAGTGTGAACAGGATCAAAAAAAGTTGTTAAATCTAAGGTTGAGATTGAAAGTGACTCCCCATGGACCAAATTCATTGGATTGATTTCGGTTGCACAAGAGTCGGAAAACGACTGTACAGCCTGATATGCAACTTCAAAGGGACTCAAGGGCATTGCATCACCAAATGAGTCCACCTCAAAATCGGAAGGTACAATCCAAGGATCATCAAAAGCAATAGTGTTCGATGAAATCATATGAATGGTTGCAAAAGAAAGTGATACGTTAGGAGGAGGAAATGAAAAAGTTCCTATTAAACCTGAATCTTTAATCAAACCTACCCCAACATCCTTATAAGTGATAGTTGTTTTACCGACATGTGAAATACTATCAAAAGAGGCTGCATTGGATGAAAAATAATTTAACTGGTCTATTGTAATTATCTTTCCATTATGAGGAAACTTAATAAGCCGAAAGAGCAATGAAACAACAACAGTCATAGCGTAAGACCAACTGCAACCCAAAAGAAGGTTGTAATCTAGAGGGGCATCAACCACTTCCACATCTAGATTTACAGTTTTTCCTTCAACCCCTATAGGTAAATCCTGCAAAATGCCAAAAGGATGAAACCCTCGGCCATCAAAAGCCTCTAGAATCATCGGGGATTGATTGAGTGTAGGAGAACCAAGTGATCTCCAACACTGGATTGACATAATACATGTAGAAGCTCCCTCATCAATCATAGTCCGAAAGCAAGGTCTATTTTTGACTAACACTGGGATCTGGAAAGCCATTTGATGAGGTAGGCAAGGTGTACTATTATCTAAATCGAAGATTATAAGGTTAGAATCCTAAATATCAACAGCTCCTATAGCAGACAATAGCAATTTATGCTCTACTGGGCATGATTGCAGCACCTCCAAAGTTGACATTGCTGAAGGAAAAATAGCTAAATCTTCAACAATGTTATAGTTCTGAGCAGCTCTCGCATGTGGATTGAAAGCTGACTTTCGAAGTATACATTTAGCAGGTGGTTTGATTACTAAGTCTGGAGTAGGTTTCTCGATCTGTAGTGGATTAGAACCAGAAGGAGTTGAAGTTGATGGGTTTGAATTAGAAGATTCTGCTTCCTTACCACCAACAAGATTCTTACTACCATAATCTTGCGATCGCGTCGCAATCCTGACATAGGACATCATCATAATGGGTTCTTCTGAGGCATTTGAAGAAGAACCTATCATCTTACTATCTTGATTAGGAAAGGGATCCTTCAAGACAACAGGCATTTGAGAACCTTTGACAATTTTTGAAACCTCAACTCGATGTGGACAATCTCTTGTAAAATGCTCCTCGTCACAAATGAGACAAGGATAGTGAGGTTTACATTTCTCATCAGTAGGTTCATTTTTATCTGGTTTCTCTTTTGAGTTTTGTTTATTTTTCTTCTTCCCCTTCTTTTACCACTGGATTTTGATTTGGCCGTAGATGATTCTACGACATGGATATCGGTAAGAATTTTAGCAGAAGGATCTCCTATCAAGGAATCTGGTAAAGTTATAATAGGAGAAGAATTCTTTGAAGATTTCTTCTTGCTTTTGGCACTAACTGAACCAATCATACCATCAGTGGCATGAGACCCTGAAGGAGCTGCAGTTATTTGATTGTGTTTCGGAAGATCGGGTATTTTTTCATGTAAAGTACCTGACTGCGTATAAATGAGGTCAAGGTACTGAGCTTGAGAAATTACTTGCTCTTTAGTAACAACTCCTGCCTTAGCTACATCCTCAGTTATTTTAGGTAATAATGATTTAAAAAACCATTCTGCCAAAATTTGATCTGGAATAAAAACTTTCACTAAACATCGTCAATGTCGCCATTCATGAATGTGATCTGAAATATATGTGGACGTTGACTGTTTTAATGAAGTTAATAATTCCATGCCATTGTCATATCTAAAAGGAAACTAAAAATGAGTTAAGAATGAAGTGGCTAACTGACTAAATTGTAAAAAAAGCTTTGTGGTAACTCAATGTACCACTTGGCAGTGAGACCAATTAGAGTGCATTGAAAAAGACGTAAGCGAATTGAATCATCTATAATAGAATTAGATGCACACCAGAGGTGATAAGTCATCACATGATTTGATGGATATTCTCTTGACTTACCCTCAAACTTCGGGATATCACTGAGCAACTTATTAGGCATTGGTGGCCAATACGAAAGATAGTAAATTGGATCATTCGTAAGGTGTGACAAATTAGGTAAATCCAAAGTTGCAATAAAAGGTAACTAACGGTTAGGGTCTCGAAAACCTTAGGTCACAGGACCAGCTCCAGGAGGAGGATATCTAGGATAACCTGGAATTGGATTTGCATTAGGAATATTATATCCTCCCGAAAACCACGATTAACCAGACCAAACTAGGGTTGTTGAGGTTGCTGATAAGTATATCCAGGGTATGGTTGATACTGATAGACTGGGTTTTGCATAGCAGGATAGTGTTGATACTGTCCCTGGTACGATTGATAAGTGAATTGCAGTTGACTTGTGACAACTGTACTTGGACCAGGTTGTCCTACAAGCATCTAAACCGAAGTCTGAACCGTATGTCCTGATTGTGGTAAAGAGGTTTGAGGAGTTGATGCAGGAACAATAGAAACCGGAGCTGTTGATACTCTAGAAGTAGGTGGGGTAGATTGAACAGAAGCTGCAATAGTTGCAGTAGCAGTTTGAGGAAGAGTTCGAGGTGAACTAGGCCTAGGCTGATGAACTACACCAGGTGCAAAAGTTTGAACAGTAGGTTGGATAGGTTGTTGGGTTGGACCAGAAACCAAAGGTTGTCCAGGTTGACTTGATAACTACACATTAGGTTGCAAAAGCTGTTGAGTTTGAGATGGATCCCACACCATGTTCATTCTAGGGTATGGACCCATAAAAGGTTGAGCATATCGAGGACCATAACCAGGTTGAGTGTAGGGCTGATAATTGAGAGGTACGTTTCCATCTCCTTATACAAATGGTTGACCAGAAGGTGGTTGGAAACCTTGAGTTGGTTACTGACCTTGAGGTTGATAACCTTGAGGCATGTACTGAAACTAAGGTTGACCTTGAGGTATATATTGATACTGGGGTTGAACTTGAGGTATATACTGAGTCTAGGGTTGACCTTGAGGTATGTACTGTCCCGAAGGTATGTACTATCCTTGAGGTTTCACCCCAGGTGGTATTTGACTACCTTGAGATTGCCCCCCAGACAGTAATTGTACCTTGAGGTTGCCCCCTAGGCGGTAACTAACTACCTTGAGGTTGCCCTCCAGGCAGTAATTGACTACCTTGAGGTTACCCTCCAGGTGGTGACTAACTACCTTGAGGTTGCATATTTGGAATAGTACCAGACATCATAAGAATTTCTTCAACGCTCAATGGTGAAGTTCCATTATTACCAGTTGATATCCCATGTTCAATGGGTTGAGGAGATGCTCCTGAAAAAGTACCAGTGAGTGACTAATACCCAGAAGGAATAGAAGGATGGCCATATAAAAATGTTTCCGATGTTTGGGAAAACATGGATGACCATTTTGACATATTTGAAGGAGGATAATAACCTTTGGGCATAGGATGAAAAGGAATACGAGGTGGTGAAAAAGAAAGACTCGGATTTTCTAACTAGATAATGAGGGTGAATAATTAAAGATGATTCTCTGGCTTCCGGTGACCCAAATCTACTGTCACTAGGTGATACAAGAGCTTGTAGCCCTTCAAGCTGACTTGGTGTATATTCGGGAGGTTGGCCCCGAAGTCTACGGGATTGTCTTCATAATTCAGCTAGATTAAATATTCAATTACTTCACACACAAACAAAGAAAATCTCAATAAAACCATCTAAAGTCTCTAAAGAACCAAACAATGGAATCACACGCCTAAAAATCTAAGAGTTCAAACCACACACAAACAGTAACTTTCCGTACTGAAAACACTAGTTGGTGATGAAATCCAACATCATAGAATTCAATACAGAAATGGCGGTTGGAACAGTTACCCCGACAACCTGCTTAATGAAACAGACTGACGCAAGTTTCTTCACAAAACTGTCTCAAGTGAAGAGAACCCCCTAGAGAGTCCAAGTGATTCTAGTCAATGTCTGCTCCAGGTACAGTGAGACCCATCCTTCACCGTCGCCTTAGGAAAGAATCTTATGATTATGGTCACTAATGTTACCAACAGTAACAAATACAATTGGGGGAATAGTCTACGATCCGATCTATGTGCAAGGGCAGAGTAATAAAGCTCTATCCCCTTGAAGGCTCCTTGACATGATCAATCTGAGGTTTACCAATAAGTGACTACAGGCTCCTCGACAATGGTTAATCCGAGGTTTACCATTTTTAAGACGCGCAAAGTTGCTATCTTTCCCAATGAGACAGACTTTATTGTCTCAAAGGTTCAGACATGATCTCGTGATTGACTCTTTTAAGAGGAGCTTCCCAAATTATATCAATTACAATTGGATTTATTTCCTGCCACAAGATATAGCTACTTGTTTGTTTTAACTATCTTGGAGAGTTAATTATTCCCTACTCCAAGATACTAGCCTAAGTTATATTGGTGATAAGAGCCCTAGAAATAAAAAGATTGCTAGATCAATTTTAATTAAGCATTACTTTTATGGGTTGTACCTTAAGTCAATAGGTATGGAGATTAAACTTTGATGGTGTGAAGACTCGACTCCAAAAACACTAAAAAATGTGCCTAAAACGATAAACAATTCGTTTTTCCTTTCAATGAATATCTAGCTAAAAGAAAGAGTTAAGAACGCAATTCCTTGAAAAAAAAATCTTTCCTTCAACATTTTTTCCAAAAGAAAAACAGCGAACTTTTTATATAAAAATAAAAGGTTATAAGCAGATGCATAAGCAGCATTCAGGTCTGTGAGGTTGTTCTCCCTCATCAAAGCCAGAGAAGGATCTCTGAGCGGCCACAATTTCAAACATAAAGCGTTCAGGTCCCTGTACCATTTACAGGTTGCTTCCCTTTTGGGATCAATGAGCAGTTTCAAACTTTGTGGACTGACCAAGTCTCAAAAAACGTTGCATAAACAGCTCCGGGTTCCTTCTTAAAAGGATAAAAACGCCCACCCGCAATAAACAGCGCTCACATAAACTTGTGCGCAAGGATTATGGGGAGTTAAAATCAAGTTCATATCAATCAACAAAAGGAAGAGCGATCATGAACATGAACTGATACAAACGCATCAGCCTGAATGAAAAACAACAACAGCTATGCATAAGGAGGTAGATCCGTAACTCGGGTCTGTTCCTGCTCTTTTTCAGTCACTTTCCAGATACCCACAGCCTGCAATAAACCATCTTTTGATAACCTGTCTGCGTCTTCATTTCTATCTCTGTAGATGTGAGCAATTGAGAAATGGTTAAAGGACTGTTTTAAAGACAAGATCTCTTCAAGGAGGGGCCTCAACACATAATTTTGACACCTGCTAATTCCGTTTACCCACTTAACTACATTCAAAGAATCTCCAAAAATCTAGATTGTGCATATGTGCCTATGGACCAGCGAACAGAGGAGAAGTTTCAGGGCTGAAAGTTCTGCATAGTTATTAGATCCAGTACATAGACCCACAGAAGCCATTAAAGAATGAGAATCGTTTAAATGTATAATTATTCCTGCCCCAGCTGAGTTGATTTGTGAGGCCCCGTCGAAGTAGGCCCACAGGACACCTGCTCCGATAGTTTCCTCCTTGCTCTGTGGTTTGATCCTTGAGTTCTCTGGCTCAGGGATACTGGAGTAAACTACTGTGCTTTGAATAGCTGTTGCTTCTGCTGAAGGGATATTGTCTTTGAACAAACTTCTGTTCCTGGCTAACCATACTCCCCAGCAAACAATAGGAGGCAGATTTCTTAGATTTCCTTCTGAAGAATGGTTCCACCACTATTCCCAAATAGCCAATACGGATTCCCCTTCCCATCTAAGCTGTTTTTTTAATAGATTGGTAACCTCCTTCCACACCCTCTTTGTGAAAGGGCATCCCAAGAAGAGATGATGAATTGTCTCCGAGTCATCTTTGCACAGTGGGCATCTTCCAGGCCCTTGCTTGAATCTTGCTTGGAGAACGTCCCAAGTTGGAATCTTTTGTTTTAGCACACACCAGAAAAAAAGTCTGGCTTTCTTAGGACATTTTAATTTCCACAGGGATTTTGCCCACTAGCTTGGATCCTCCCATCCTTTTCTCGACATTAAGAAAGAGTATTGTGCTTTTGGGGCGTAAGATCCTGAGTCAGCATGTGCCCAGACCAGCTGGTCCGATCTGTCTCTTATTCTCACATTGGATCTTTCTAATTCTTGAATGTAAGTCTGCCATTCGTTCCACCACAGAGGACTGATTTCAAGGTCTGCACCTGATTTCCAAGATTGCCCCCAAATTGTAGAATGCCCTATTTTCTCCACCTAAGATAGGTGCACAATGCCTTTGGATTCCAAATGTCGAAGAAGCCCAGGGGACAAAGCAAAAAGTTCATTACACCCTACCCATGGGTCTCTTCCTATCCTAACATTCTCACCATTCCCCACCTGCCAAGCCAGTCCTTGCTCAATGACTTTAAAAGCTTCAGTAGTGGCTTTCCATGTCACGGATACATTCCTTCCTTTCTTGTTATGTTTACGGATCCATTCTTCCATAGGCTCCGGATCTATGTATTTGCGCTTCACAACCCTTGTCCACAAATTCTCAGAAGTTATAAGCCTCCAACCGGATTTGGCTGCCAGGGAGGTGTTGAAATCATTTAGGTTCTTTATCCCCCAGCTGCCCCAATCTTTAGGTCTGGCTATCTTATCCCAAGCAACCCAAGGAAGAACAGAATCCTCGTTAGAACCCGACCAAAGAAACCTGTTACAGAGCTTTTTTATCTTATGGAGAGTCCCTTTTGGAATCCATGTTAGTGCTGCCCAGAAGACTGGCATGGCTTGCAGCACTGAGTTGACCAAAGTCAATCTACCTGCCCTAGATAACCACCTGAAGCTCCAGTGGTTGATCTTTGCTTCAATTTTTGCCACCAACCAGTTCCAATCCTGTTTTTTGTAAGAATTTGGTTTCAGCCTGAATCCTAGGTACTTGAAAGGAGTCTCCATATTTGAAGCCTCAAAAGGAAGAATGGCAGAGATTTGAGTGCATTCCAATCTGCTGAAACCTTCCATTATTAGCTGAGACTTGTTGAAATTTATTTGCATTCCTGTAGCTTTCATGAATAGATCAAGTATAATTTTTAGTTCTCTCAATTCATTCAGGTTTCCATTTGTGAAAAGTAGGATATCATCTACAAAAAGAAGGTGAGAAATGAACATATTTACAGCTACTTCCAAGCCTTTGATCAAACCTGTTCTCCTTGCCTCCAGGATCAACCTACTAAGCCCTTCTGCCACTAGGAGAAAAAGTAACAGGGATAATGGACATCCTTGTCTCAGTCCCCTTTGCCCTTTGAAAAACTGAGATGAGGCCCCATTTATAAGGACTGCAAAGCTTACGTTGGAAACACAGCCCATTACCCAATTTATAAATTCCAGCTTGAAACCCAGATGGGTAAGCAGCATCCTGAGGTAAATCCAGCTGATCCTATCATATGCTTTGGACAAATCTATCTTTATCACAGCTCCTTTCTTGATAGTCTGTCTTAGGCTATGAATAGTCTCCTGTGCAACCCCTATTGCTTCGTGAATTTGTCTCCCATCCAGAAAACCGAATTGTTCACTTGATATATTTCTTGAGAGAACCGGTTTCAGGCGCACGGCAATGACTTTTGCTATAATTTTATAAACACAATTACATAGGGAGATAGGCCTGAAATCTTCAAAAGAAATCGGGTCCTCCTTCTTTGGAATGAGTGCTATAAAAGTTGCATTGAAAGGAGAGTAAATCTCCCCTTTCCTTCTTGATTCTTCCACAACCCCTGTGAGTTCATCACCAATTTCATCAAAGAAATGGTTGAACAGCGCAATAGTCCACCCATCAGGGCCTGGACTTTTATCTTTTGCCATTGATTTTACAACAGCTTCAACTTCCTCTTTTGTCACCTCTTCCACTAAATTCTCAGCTTCTTCCTCTTCAACAAACCTGGGGAAACATTGGGCTACTCTAATCACCTCTGCCAGAGTAATCCCTCCTTAGTCGGAGAACAGACTCTGGAAATGATTCTTTCCCAAGCTTGAGAGTTCCTCAAAAGATGTAGCTTCTCTTCCACCCTGATCCTTTAATTTCCAGATAGTATTTGCATTTTTTCTACCCTTGGCATAGTTATGGAAAAAATTTGTATTCTCATCTCCAGCCTTCAGCCAAATTGCCCTGCTTTTTAGCCTCAACTCCTCTTCTTGGTCCAAAAGAATATTGTTCCTTTGTTTTTCTAGTAACAAGATCTTGTCCTTCGATTCCTGATTTACATACCCCTCTGCTTCAGGATCGTCCATGGCTCTAAGATCAGCATCAATTTTGGACAGCTCCTCAAGTTGACTGATCTTCCTGGCTTTTGCCCATTCGATGGTTGCTTTTTTCAGTCTCTTTAAGTTATCCATGAATAGAGCTCCCTTGCTTTGCACCACAGAGCTGTTCGGGTGTCTCCAATATTGTTTGAAAAGGATGTTGAAAGAATCCTCCTGCAACAAGGAAGCATTAAATTTGAAAGGAGGAGAAGGCTTGAGGGGAGGCTTATGAAGCTCCATTAGGATAGGAAAATGATCAGAATTCCCTCCTTCTCCTACCCATTGCCTGAACATTGGAATGTTGGTTGTCATATCTTCGCTTATGAGGAAGCGATCCAGGCGTTTTGCCACTCTTCCTTCCCCCGCTCTTCTATTCCTCCAAGTAGGTTTGACTTTAATAAGATTCACATCTATAGGGTTATGAGCTTGAAGGGAATTTGCAAAAAATTCCGAGAGTGGGTCTTCCCTGGCAAAACGACCCCATGCTTCCACATTTCCCATTGAAAAATTTAGATCGCCTCCTAGAATCAGCCTTCTGTTCTTCAGCAGAGACTTAGATAAGAAACAGTTCCAGAAACATTCTCTTCCCTGGCAAGGCCCATATACATTTAGAAACAGTATAGGAAACCCAATCTCTGGGGAAAAAGCCTCCAAACCAAGAACATGATCCATTCCCCAAAGGCTATAGGCCTGCAACCTACCTTCTCGAAAACCAATAGCCAAACCCCCAGAGTGCCCCTCCGCGTCTAAAGCATGGAAAGTCCATCCTGGGAAAGAAATTCTGAGAGTTGATTCCACCTCTAGGCCTTTACCGAGAGTTTCTTGAAGAAAGAGAATGTTCGGATTATAACGGGAGATTAACTCCTTTAGGGCCAGTTTTTTGGGTTTACTGGCTAAACCCCTACAGTTCCATGACAAGAGGATCATTTGACAACCTGGTCAGGGGGAATAGCTGCTCTAAGCGCCCTAGGAATGGACATTTCTTTCCCATTAGCTACGTCAAATTTCGCTTTAACCTGTGCTTTTGACAAATTTGATTTCCTACCCCTACCTTTTCTTTTGGAAACCTGAGATGTGGAAGAGCCTAATCCTCCAACCGGGCCAGGAGATTCAAGAAATTTACCCGATCTTTTGTCCAGTGATCTAATATTATAGTGACACGTCGGGGTGGATACTGCCGAGGACATACCATGATTAGGACCATCTTCGCTGCTCGGAACATTGGAATGAAAAGCCTCAATATGGTTTTCTGTTGAGGGTTGATCAACTGAACTGCTGTTTTTAAGCGGATTTTCAATATTTGAAACGTTATCAATCAACATTGAGGAAATCGGATGATTTCCCAAATCACAATGCAAACAGGTTGGCTCCTCCAAACCGCCTTTAGGTCCTTCGGTTGAAAACTCCAACGCCTTCGGCTCCATGTGGCATTGAGGCACAGGTATAACGACCTCGGCCCTTGTACCTTGACTACTTGCCGGGACCTTTTCGCTCTGGGAAACCTCCTTATCAGGATCCTCCCAGATGATTGGATCCTCCAAACCACCTTCAGATCCTTCGTTTGAAATCTTCAGAGCATTCGGCTCCATGTGGCATTGTGGCGCAGGTATAATGTCCTCGACCTTTGAAGCTTGACTGATTGCCAGAACCTGTTCGCTCTGAGAAACCTCCTTATTAGGATCCACCTGGATGACCTCAGGAGCAGGTGCCTTCTCCTTCTTCGTATTTTTATTCTTGCGCTCTCCAGACACACATTGCAAATAGTTTGGGTTCTCCACCCCAACATCAGTTCTATCAGATGAAAAATCCACTGTCTTCGTCTCCAGTGGGCTTTGATTCGCGAGAAAATCTGGCTCGAGATTTGAGGTTTGGCTGATAGCCAGTTCCTATTCGATCTGATTTCCTCCCATATCAGGATCCTCCTGGGTGTCCTCAGGGATAGGCTCTTTCTCCTTCTTCAAATTTTTGCTCGTTCGCTCACCTTTCTTCTGCGGCCTTCCCCTGCGGTTCCCCAAGGGGCAATCCCTTGCCAAATGCCCATAAAGATGGCATCTATGACACCTGAAAGGGAGGTGTTCATAGTCCAAAGGTTGCTCATACACATAATCTTTGTACTGTAGGATTATTGATTCTAATAGGCCATCCTTGGGTTTTAGGCGAACAAGTATTCTGGCCATCGCTCTTTCATGAGTGTGCAGAAAAGACATATCAGCTTCTATGAATGTACCCACTACATCCCCTATGGATTTGAACACCGATTCCACCCACAGAAATGGCGGAAGACCAGGAGCTCTAACCCATACTGGTATTTCGTCCACCTTCTCCTTCTTTGCGTCAAAAAGCGGCGTCCACCTCTTAAACAGGATCGGGCGATTCCCATACACCCAGTTCCTCTCTGCTATCCAATCCGCGTCTTCTTTCTTGTTGAAACTGGCCATAAACCATCCCTTAACCAGTCTCGTGACTCTAAACGAGGTTGCAGGGGAGTCCTTCCATTGGGCCTCTGCCCACTGGTTCAGAGATTTACTTGACAGTTCCATCCCTCTAATTTTATCCACCAGTGTACATTCCGCCACAGCTAATGCATCTTCCACCTGGACATCCATACCTAGGACCAAATTACCTCCACCCTTTCTCTTTTTTAGAAGTTTTCCCTTCTTACGTTTACCAACTGCCTTATTCTGTGCAGGGTCTTCCTCCTCTCCTATCAAGACTTGGTTCTCAACCTCCTGTAGGTCCTGTTGACCACCCTGCCATGCCACTTGATCTTTAAGCGCTGAGTCCTCCAGAGAACCCCTGCAGCCCTCAATCAAGCTTTTCTTTACATTTGCTCCTGTTCCCGATGCCTTTTCTTCCTTCCCATCACTTTGGGTTCCACCATCCTTCCCTGCCTTCAAACCCTTATTTGATCCAAGGGTGCATTTTCCATTGCATGGACCAGATTTCTGCGTTTCCTTAAAGGGAGATCGCCCACTTTCAGGTGGCTGGAGCCTTCCTTCCAACGAAACCCTTCCAGCACCTGCATCCCCTCCAACCGACCTCCATACGCCCTGTTTTGATTGGAAGTTAATGATATCTTCTAGCTCTCCTTGCAGGCGAACTGTGCCAGAAATGGTTCTTCTTTTGCAGCCATGAGGAAACGCTGGATCCTGGGACAGATCATTTTCCGATATTACCGATGCCTAGAGACCCTTCCTTCCTTTGATTCTCGTTCCTGCCCAGCCTACCTCTGCCTCTGACTGCACTTTTGTGCCTTGGATGCTCCAAACGCCTTCTGTAGCCAGATCAGCGGGTGCATGGCAGCCATCTGACCCGAAGAACTTGACTACGTTATGGGCAGAAACCTCTTTCCCCCACATCGTCAAAATATCCTCAGGCGTCGGGTTTAGGTCAACAGCTTCATTTGGTTTTATCATGGTAAAAAACAAATAAAAGATTCGAATAATGATACTGCATGCGACCTTTTACCTGCTACTGCCTGCCTGGGATCTCCGGCTTTAACAGGAAAACCAATGCAATAGTAAAAAAAAATTTAATAACTGCCCCGATCCACCTTGAAACTTCCACCATTTGTCTTGACTTGCACCTCGACAAGAACTGCCACCCGATCTACCTCGAAAAGCGCTGCCTCAACCCAAGCCATCAGGCCTAGGTTGCCTGTGAGCAAAACCTCTGCTCCGGCGCTCCTTCATCGCTCCTCCAGATTGCATCCACTTCTAGACTCCATCTTTCCTTCAACATGTAAATGAAAAGAAAATCTTTTTGTCTTTTTCAATAAAGTCAAAACCAGACTACTAATTATGCTCACAACAATAAATCCCTTTTTCTTCTTCAACAATCAAAACTACAGAAAACAATTATTTCAAAAGAGATTCTACAATTTCTAGAAAACACTGAAAACTATGAAAAATTAATCTTGAGATCTAAAAACTTCTAAAAACCTAATCGAAATAAAAGCTTCAAGTGTTTTTGAGGACTTTTTACTTAGTTATTCAGTAAACTAAGGATTAATTCATTCAGAATAACAAATCAATAAAAAAACACCCAACTATGTTTTTTTTTATAAAAATGAAATTCACAACTTATGACCAAGTTCGTTCAAAGATTTGCAAAGAGAAACGAAATCTATTCCTCACCAAGGGAAGATTTCACAAACCAGCCAGACTCATCAAGAAGACAAAAGATACCAGGGTGATCTAAGGTTTCTTAGGCTTCTAATCTTTAAGTCACGATAGAGACCGAGTGAAAACCATTCTGGGCATGCAAAACTTCTAGAAAATCATCTAAAACAAAAACACCAATGGAACTTACTCACAAGAGACTTTTGATAGGACATATGCATATCTAAGCAAAGACTAAAAGTAATAAACAAATCCTAAACTTAACTGCACGAAAAGATTTTAGGTTTTTCAAAAATTTTGACAGGGTCCGCAGGCTTCCAGTATAACCAGATGTGGTACTGCTCTATGCACTAAAGCAACAGTGTGGGGATATCTGCACTATATTATAAATAGAACATGCGGTCCTCTTGAAAATTTCAAAAAAACAAAAAACAATTCAGAACCTTAAAACTACCCAATCCCACACACATCAAGCAAAAACCAGAAACAAGAACAAGCTTCTCAAGTCAAAGACAAAGGAAAATCAAAAAACCAAATTCAGTTCCCCAGCAGAGTCGCCAATTTGTTGGCTGGATAAATCGATCTTGCAAACAAGGTTGATCTCCCTAGTATCAACAGATATCTAGCAACAAGTAGGACAAGCAAATCTACCTTTCTCTAAACATATTGTGATTCATTAATAAAAACTAAAGAGGTGTTTAGACCCTACCTTAAGTCCAATGCTAGTTTGTGGCAGCCATGCTCCAACTGTCCAAAAGAGTTTCCTTTTAAGAACCTGCAATCACAAACAAGCACACATCAAATAACACCTGCATAGCTAATATAATAAATCATGTTCATCATGGTGATCAAGGAATCCATGAAATAAACCATAAAACATAGCTTATTGAGAAAAATAAACTTGATTGTATTAACTTTCAAATAGAAGAACTTTACAACCTTTGGTGCCTTGATGTTGTCCAAGCTCTTCCCAGGGTCCAAACAAGAATCTCCTCTACTTTGACAAGCCTCACTCTATTCCAAATGAGATCAAAAAGGTATGCAATCTCTCCTCTCAAAAGCTTGATTAGGAAGACTAAGTTCCAGTAGCATTTCACCTCAAAAATATTCAGCTTTCAACCTCCCCAGTAACCAGCCCAATGCTTCATTTTATAGTGCAAAGGAAAGAGGTTACAGGTCCACCATTGAAGGGACAGAGTCCTCCTTCGAAGGGATAAGCTCCTCACATCAAGGGGTTAGCTCCTTAAGGTATGGGATGCATGAACCTTTAAGGAGCGAACTTGCCACCTCAAGATTCCCTCTAGAAGCTTCCAAAAATGACTGAAAGTGAGTTTTTAAGAATGTACTTGCACCTTTTTAACTTTTACAGTGGTCCGCACCCATTACACAGAGACAGAGCGGCTAGTTGCACAGGCGATATGACCAATAGGTGTGGGACCACAGGTAATGCTAAGAGAAAGTGCGGAACCAGAGTTTTAGAGATTTTTAAGGTCTTTCTCTTATTTTCAAGGCTTGATATGAAGAATTGAGGTTTAAGACTTGCAAAGGAGGAAGGTATGAGCGGTGATAGACTCACACAGATTGTAGAATGTCATGGTGACAATTTTTGTGCAACAACAACCTTGGCAGGACTCACACCATCGTGTTTCAATATCTAATTTGGACACGATGCCTCTTTAAATCCTGTCACCTGACACACATGAAATCGTTTCCTCACTAGATACAACTATCCAACCTTTGGACTCAGAAGGAAACAGGGGCAATATTTTGAAAACATTACTCATCGATATTACTGTCATGACATGCATCATGGAAAACATGCAGATTGGAGCCAATCACAATCCTGAGGAAATGTGAGCTTCACCTACCATGTTAAGGATTTCTGCTATGTTTTCCCTTGGTCTTATGAGGAAATGCATGGCATAAACCCTTCTATTGTCAAGCATGAGATCAAGAAGGATCTAGCATTCTTTTTATGGTATTTTTCTTGCTCGTTAATTCGAAAAATCCTTGAATCTCCTTCTTCGGGCTCATTAAACTACCTTGAAGAAGATCAAGCGTTCTTTTTATGGTATTTTTCTTGCTCATTAATCTGAAAAACCTCGAGTTTCCTTCTTTGGGCTCGTTAAACTACTACAAAGACGATAGAGCACTTTTTGAGATATTTTATTTCTCTTTAAAAAATATAAACATCTCCGAGTTTTCATCGTTGAGCTCATTAAATCTATGAGATGATAGTTAGAGCATTTTTTAAGATATTTTATTGCTCTTTAAAAAATATAAACATCTCCAAGTTTTCATCGTTGGCTCATTAAATCTATACGACGATACTCTGAGCAACTATTTTTTTTATCTCTTTCCAGCTCATTCAACTGAAAAAGACCAAGGGAGCATTCTTTTTAGGTGCTCTTTTCACGCTCTTTAAACTGAAAAAATCCTGAGCTTTATCTTTAGGCTCATTAAAATTTATAAATATGACTCGAGCATTCTTTTAGGTACTTTTCTCACTCGTTAAACTGAAAAAACATGAGTTTTTTTACTGGGCTCGTTAAAAATATATGGCAGCAGCCAAAGCATGTTCTTTTTTGGGACCATTTCTCACTCTTAGATCGAAAAATCCCTGATTTTTTCTCCTCCTTCAAGCTCGTTAAAATCTATGAAGAGGGAATGAGCCATTCTTTTCCCCCTTTTTCTCGCTCACTAAACTGAAAAAGATACCCTAAGTTTTCTTCATTTGACTCATTAAAAGTTTTGATGAAGGTATTGAGTTTGTCATCGCATGACTCATTAAAAATTCATGACAAAAAACGAGTTTAGTCAGTGGCGTTGTACTCATAAAAAAATGAGGTCGAAATCTATTGAAAATAGGTTTCTCTTTATCTGGGTTCAATAGATTAACTAATAGAAAAGTAACTAATCCGAGTATACTATTAACCTTTTGTCGCACCCGTTTAATAGCTATGACAAAGGGACCACCATGGAGTTTCACTTTACGCTCTTTTTAGACTCTCTAAACATGAAAAGAACACTGAGTTTTCTAGTCTGGACTCTTTAAATTACACAGACAAGATATAGAGTCGTTATTTTTACAATACTTTTTAGACTCTTAAAACATGAAAAAATTGACGATTTTTCCTGTCTAGACTCATTAAACTAATCAAATAGGGCAAAGAGTCGCTCTTTTTGTGGTCCTTTTCAGACTCTTTAAATATGAAAAGATTGATGATTTTACCTATTTGGACTCATAAAGTTAATCAGATGGGGACAGTGGACAATACAACTATATTCCGTATTTGAAAGCGTGGTTTGGCAGCAGTCGTTCCCTTGAACATGGCACTCCCTCAGATAAACCTTCTTTTGATGGCCTCTCAATATGAACCCTACCAACCTATGAGTTTTAGCCTACATACCCTGATTTAATTGCATCTTTGTATCCTAACACTCTGTAGTGTTCATGAGTCTAGTGCTATTTGGTTAAAATTGTTGTCGTGCCTTATATTGTTCAAGGGTTACCCATTTGTTTCCTCCATCAACCGATCAAACATATCCTTTCATAATGCCCTCAGTTGTTTAGACCCAAATGCTAAAAAGATTCCTCAAAAAACAAAATCATTCTTGTCCCGTTTCGTGTCGATTGATGTAGGACTCATTATTGCCTACCTTTCGACAGGTTTCTTCCTATTGAGTTCAACACTCTATCTAGGAAGATAACCCAAAAACACATTCAATACCTTGGTATCTGCAGACGTTAGTGGTAGGTTGCCTTGTGCTTGGTCAGGGGTTCTCATTATTGGCTCCTGATTAAGTGATTCTATGGGTGTTCAATGAAAAAAACATTTTTCACACTCATTAGATTGTACTGTGCATCTTGGAGACCATCACCATTATTGGTGGCCTTCCTCATGTCTGTTAATGATCTCCATTTTTGGCCTGTAATCAAATGATTTCATGCATGTTTGACGTCAACGCATATATTCGCATGTATTGATCTATGATGTTCAGTGAAGCCGAAATCAAGACCTTGGGTAGAGGCTTGCATCATTCAGCCTTGTTTCCTCTCCCAAGTTGTGGATATTGTTTTTTGGAGACAACTATTTCAAGATGATTCCATTATGACACTGGATCCGCATTGTGCTTATCGGTGGCTAGCATTGTCATATCTCTTTGTAAAAATTACTCTGACATACCTACTGAGCATGGGAATGCCTGACTCAAGACATGATTTTAGTAGTTATATATATATATGTGTGTGTGTGTGTGTGTGTGTGTGTGTGTGTTGTATCAGGTTTTCCTTGTTGCCCAAAGCTTTTCTCTCTCTACATTTTGACAGAAAAATTACAGTTTCAGTAAAGTATTCAACCATCATCTCTGTCTCTAATCTCATACTTTAGGGGGCATATGTTCTACAACAAAATGACCTCCTCATCAACTTAGAGGTGAAAGAAATGATGACTAAAGTAAAGACCACAATTGCAGGCCTTGATTCACACTAACACTAGTTGCAGACCAAAAACTTGCTTTATAAAGCTTGTTATCAAGCCTAAGAGTGCGTTTGACCCTACTAACTCAAGTTGTTAGACCAGGGGTAGCGTTAGTGAAACTAAGGGAATTTCAATGGGTCAAACCAATGAATTGACTCGCAAATATCTAGCTATTTATCCCTAAATTTGCTCAAGAAAAGCAAGGAAACATCCAAAATCGAGATATTTGGAGGATTTCTAATCTAATAAAAGAAGGAAAATGGGAAAGAGCTAAAGAGTAGGGCAAGTTCATTGCTTTTTCCCTAGTGAACTCTATGAGGAGCTTGGAAACCCTAACTCAATTGCTATATAAGCAAGGTGAGGGTTATTGTGAAAGGGGTCAGAGCATTTGAAAGGATAGCATACTAAGCTATTGTGAATTGTCACATACTTGAAGAAGTGAGCTAGAAGAGAGAGAGAGAGAGAGAAGAGAAAGGGACAAAGGAAGACTAATACAATAGATGGTTGTAATCACTCTTCTGTTATTAATACAAAACTATAGTTGTGTTCCCTACTCCATAGTGTCGGTAACATTGTTCATTAAGTTGTTCATTTGATACTTGTTGAGATGAGTAGTTTAGTTGTATGCAAATAGATGTTCATTGTGCATTCATATATTAGTTTTCAAGATTTTATGATGTGATTGTGTTTGCCTTTCCTTTGTGTAGGAATTGATTTGGAACCAGCTTTGAGGGAGTTCTTCTTGGCTGCATTACGATCTCCAAACAAATCTAGAAGGAGACTTGAGGTAATCCTCTTCCCATAGTTTGTTAACTGATATTTGATAGATGAATGTGTATGACTTTGTAGCTTCTGCAGATAATCTTAGAGTCTTTTGAAGGTCTTGGGAAGGCCCTTGAGGGTACTTTTCATTCTCCATACACCGTGCATTTTATACCATAGCACCTGCCCCCACAATTTGTGGAGCTTCTACAAGAAGACTCAATCAAAAATTGGGCTTTAAACCCCAAAACATGCCTCGGGGAGATTCCATGCCCAACATGCCCCCAACACAAAAATTGTGACTCGCCCTTGAGTCACTCTATTGTGTGGATATCTTTGTGTAGAGTCCCTCCAATTGTGCTCGAATTGCGACAAGGTCAGTAGCGCACCAAGTTGTTGCCTGCTCGATCTGCTACATGCGTTGTTCCGAGACCACGGTGTTGGAATTTCTTCTCTGCATCTGTGCGTCTATCCCTTGAATGTGTGCAAGCTTGACTTCAATTTCTGTTGTGATGGTGAAGGCCTTGTTGATCCAAGGCTGAATGCGCACCTTCAAGACTGCTTCCTTGTGTCGTGTCACATCCACCTATTCTTTCAGTGCTTTAGTCTGTTGCATTTGCGTGAGCCTCTGAGTGAGGGCCACCGTCTTTGTAGTTCCTTTGACACTGTCATACTGTTGTTGGAGTTCTTGTGCATCTGTCTCTAAGCACTGGATGTTGGGGTCCTCCTACAGATTTGTGAAGACCTCAAATGATTCTTCCAACATGCTGCTGCAGTCTTGCATAGCACTGCCAATTTCATCCAGTCCTATTGTGATAGCGCTAGCGCGTTGTTCTTTGACTTCTGGACGGGTGGACAGCTACACCTTTAACTATATCTCAATGATCTGAAGGTTTAGATCTAGCTAAACCTTTGTCATTTCCTCCCTCACCTCATGTACCCCTACTGCTAACCTATGGATGTGTGCCTCTGCTGGTATGTCTGCTGGGATGGCCAACTTCGGGATGCTTTGGCAGGCTTCATCTATTACTTGTACCAACTGTCGATTCCACAACACCACTTCGTCACACTACAAGCTCAATTGTTCCATATTGATTTTCTACTCACTGAGGACTTGCAGTGCACAGCTCTCCCTACCTCCCAGCACTGCAGTTATCCCATCCTGCAAAACATATAAGGTCTCTCACAAGATTGTATCCATATTGATACTGAGACCCTTCAATGCACTAACCATAGGTTTGTTGACCTCATTTGTTGTCACTAGGGCCCCTTCTAGCAAAACTATGGTATTTGTCACCCAAGGACGCAACATTTGTTCTTCTACCATTGTTCTAACTACGAGGCTAGTCGAAAGGGTACCAGCCTAAGGAGGGCGCACCTACAACTCCTACAGCTGCGCTCTGAGGGCCGCCAACACAATCTAGTGACGTTGCACACTATCTTGCTGATTTCGTGCAGATCACCCTCGGTTAGGGTGATCAGGTCAACAGACAACTTCGATGCCTTAACCTTCTTGCGTGACCCTATCCACTCGGTTGGGTGCTGGCACTTCAACTATGTTGTGGGTCCATGCCTCCCTCTTCCTCCTCTACTTCTTGCCCATGCGAAGGTGACATTTGGCCCTCATGCACCTTCGCGGTTGCCTCCTTTGTTGCTACTACTGCAGCCTTTTCCTACTCAGTTGTTGTCTGTGTAGCATCGTGCACCATGTGCACTTCTGTTGTCGCTTCTTCCTTCCTTCTCTATTTTGCCAACTATGTGATGTGCATCTTGGCCTCGTCTTTCTTCCTTTGTGCTATCGACTTCTCTTTCTCCGCGATGTCTGGAGTGCACCACTTCGGCAGCCATGTCTCCAGGAACGTAGTGAGCATCGATGGGTCCATTTCCAGCTCCAATGTGTCTTTACTTCCTAAAGTGGAGGCATCAACGAAGCTCCTCTTAGCTTCCATGAAGGTCTCCTTAGCACGCTCCAAATCAAATTCTGGTACCTTCGTTGGAGCCTTGCAAACCTAAGTAATTTCTTCAAGTTTCTTTCCTTTGTCATATCCTATCATAATTCCACTCCAGAGCATGATATTTACATTAGGGTCTTCCTCGTGTGGCTCAGACTTGATCATTTGTAGGTTCTGAGTTGGGGGAGGTTGGAGTGCTTCTTTATCACGCAACCTCGCTATCAATGTGGGACAATCCTCCATCTCATGATCAAACAATGTATAATACAAGCATGATGTTTGCATTGGATTCATATAATTGCGGGCATAATGCCTTGGCCTTCCACAATTGTAACATTTCATCTATCCGCAACCTCTTCCTCATCACCCTCCACCTTGGCCTCGTCTGCACCCCTGAAATCCGGTGCACGCCATTCTTGTGTTTTGATCGAGGGCCCGTGTTTCGGCCTGAACTCTATAGGTAGGATTTCAATCCATCATGAGTTCATAACTTCTACAGGTGTGCTCATCATGTCCTACTGACCTACAGAAATTATAGAACAACTACTTTGAATTCAGCGTATACTTTTGTAAGAGATGGTAGTTACCTGTAGCATGATTTCCTCCTATCTGACAAATCGCGCACCACAATGTAGGTGCCGCACTTGGTCCTGCTTATGCATTCAATCTTATTGGCATTGGCCCTTGTCCTAATGGGTAATTCACGAACACCAGGCAATGGTCATTATCATGCCCCTGGCCCTTGCATTTTACGCACCATACCTCATCGCACATCTCTAGGTGGGTTGTCTTGTCTTGTTTCAAACTCTGCATATCCAGGCACAAGTTTTTCAACTGCATGTGAATATACTGAACTTCCAGGTTAGGATCTGGTATCAGAGTCTCGTGTAATCTCATGGAGACCTCCAAAGCCTCAGCCTGAGTGGTTAGCCTTTGTTGCGATAGTGCGTTCTGTAGATGCGATGTTAACAATGCTACAAACCATTCGCAGTGTTTCCCATCTGTTAATGTCATGTTTTCTTCGCGAATTGTGCACTTCATTGTTTAATCCAATTCCCACGGGGTCTCACCTCGTAGCATTGTGATTTCCTTGAATCCAATGATCGATTGCGACTCTAACTTTGGCTTGCCAAATTCTTTGTTTAGTGCATCTTGGATATCCGTGATCCCCGCATTCAGATTGACATTGGAATGTTTAATGTACCCGGTCAGCGTGTGATCCTGCAGAGCATTGACCGACGTTTCCTTATTTATATTGTCGTATGTGACACCCTGTTCTTCCCATACAAATTTTATCATGAACCAAAACTGGTCCAGATCTTCTTTCCCTACTCCCTTGAACACTAGTAGCTTTATCACAATTGCCATACTACTTTGCGGTGGTGGCAGAGGTGGTATGGGTGAAGACAGGGGTGAAGATGGTGAAACTGGTGGTGGTGTGGGTGGGGGTGGTATGCGCAGAATTCTCTACCTTATCAAATTAATCGCACTTCTTAGCGAGACCTTTGCAAGCTCTTCTTCGCTCCCTCGCAGAGGTGAAATCAAGGGGCTATTTTCTAATTCTATCCTACCTTTATTTCTATAGATTTTCCCACTCCACATAGCCCCAAACATCAATTTATTTGCATAACCCACTTTTCACACAGTAGAATTTTAATCCAAGTGTTCAAAGATTTAATGTACTTAGCTTGGGGTCCATTGAGAAAGCGTAATTCTGCCTCGCTATAGCTGACTAAAGTATCTATAGCAAATTCAGTGATGAATCCTCCTATGATTTGATTGAGCTAGTGATTGACAGCGTGCACGATCTGATCTTTTGATGCTTCTAGTTTACACACCAATTTTGGAGTCAACACAATATATCCACTCATACAACTCAGTGGGGAAGGATGCAAAGAAAATTTCATGGATCTCCGTATATAAGTAGCAGTCTAACCACTCTTCCTTTGATAGTCGTGGATTCCTATTTTCCTACGCCTTGAACTCGTGAATATTTCTGTCCAACCAATATTCAATTCCTTTCTTTGTTGAATTCCAGTGATATGCCATCAGACATCTCTATTTAGATCCCAGTCCCAACAATGGAACCATTTGTTGGCTTGTTGGGGCTTGCCCAGGTTCGTAGTTAATTAGCCAAACAAATCCCTATACTACTGGACCTTTCGGCAACAGTCCGCGAAGCGTGGACTGAGGTCTTACCCAAAGTAGTATGGGTGGGTGCTAAAACCAGGTTTTTGCACCCTTGAGATGTCTGAGAAGTTCGACGGGTCCATTGTTTGTTTATGTGTGCAGGTTTCTTTGTGCACTTTCCCGTCCCTCGCAACCTGATACACTGCTTTCACGCAACACTAACCAGGGATTGTGGAGTTCCCACGTCGTGCTCTATGCTATTACCCGAGATATTACTTATCTTCCAGTACTAGTTAATTACCTTCACCTACTTGAATGCCTTAAGTTATAATTAGTTATACAAAACATTCATATAGGTTTGTGCAGTAAATAAACAGTATACTTGCAAATTATATCCAACCATGCATTAAACAAGGAAAAGATACACAAAAATATAGTAAAACTTCTCTTTATTGATTATCCCAAAAGGTTAGAGACTCGACCTACCCTGTGCACTCAGCTACAGGGGTCCGTGCACTCAGCTGCGGACTACTAGGCCTCTGTGCACTTAGCTCCAGAGCCTTCTCCTACTCTATGGCCCACTCATACACTTCGACTCAATCACTTATATTTCTCATCCTCTTCTATTCTATGTTTTATTTTAGTTATCTTATACACTTAGAGCCTTGCTCTATTTATACAATCCCATGGTCTGCGGACCATGGGTAGGTCTATCTAGCTGACATTACATTACAAAAACTAGGGTGGACAACCCTGTGACTCTATTATAATTTCGCTCCCCGCACCCACAAGTCACGGAGCTTTTACAAGAAGACTCGGTCAAAACTTGGGCTTTAAGCCCCAAAGCATGCCTTAGGGGGATTCCATGCCCAACAGTATACGTAGGTTTGGTTAAAGGAAGTAGTGTTTACATGCAGGTTGGGTTTAGCAAAGTAGTGTATACATTCTGATGCATGATTTTTGAGGTTGTAGTTGGTTCTGAATGATGATGCAGGTTTCTATGTTCAACATAGTGCTCTGGTGATATTGATCTAACTGTTCAGATTAACTGATTATTGGTTGATGTAGTTTGAAAGTTTTGATGGGTCTAGTATGAAAATTTGATGAAATGAGGCATTCATTTTTATTGTTGTGTACTAGGAGCATCCAGTCTGAAAATTTATGAAACATGGTCCATGGAAGAAAAGACAAGGTTGTAGCTCCCTTCCAGTAGAAGCTGGAAAAAGTGAGAAGGTTGTAGCCTTTTGCAGGTGGGTGCCTGCATACTGGTATGAGTCTGCACTAGTACAAGATTGTTAAAAAAAAATCTTATTATTAAAATAAGGCAAAGATGATATCAGCAGGTGGTTTTTCTCCCACATTGGGTTTCCACCTTAAATCTTGGTGTTCATGTGTGTTACTTATGTGTGATTGTTTATTATGTTTTTCCTGCATTGTTTAACAAGTTACTGATGCACTGATTAAAGATCAACACATGATAAATTGATTAAATCATAATTTCTCTGGGTATATGCTACTTTCTCTAACAATAGTAGCCTGTACACTAGTTCATTTCACAGAAGTACGTATATAAAACTTTGTGGGAAATTGAAAATCATTGAACTGATAATACTGATTCACCTCCCCTCTCATTATTATTTCCAACAATTGGTATCAAAGTAGGTCCTTCAAAAGAATCTTGATCGCTTGAAGGAAGATCTTTGAAGATGAATAATCATGAAGGCATGGGATCTATTAGACTAGCAATCTTCAATGGGAACAACTTGGTATATTGGAAAATAAGAACTAGAGCCTATCTACAATCACTTGGAGCTGATGTTTGGGAAATTGTGGAAGGAGGATATCAATTTCCAGTAGCAATTCCTACAGACTCTACAGGTAAGAGGTTATATGAAACCAATGCCAAAGCTGTCAATACGTTATTAGGAAGTCTATCAGAATAAGAATTTGTCAAAGTTATGCAGCTCAAGACAACAAAAGAGATATGGTAAAAATCATTTAGAGCTATGAAGGAGACTATGAGGTAAAATGTGCTAAGCTTCAAACTCTCAAAATTCAGTATGAAACTCTTAAGAGGCATAGTGATGAGAGTGTTGCTAGCTACTTTTTACGTATAGATGAGATTGTTAATTTTATGAAGAATCTGGGTGAAGAGATAAACGAAGCTACTTTAGTTGAGAAAATTTGGAGATATTTGTCTTCAAAATTTGAGTCAAAAGTGTCTGCCATAGAAGAAAAATAGGATCTTCAAACTATTACTGTGACTCAACTCCATGGAATCCTAACTTCCTTTGAAATGAGAAAAGGAGGTCCATCAGATATGAGAGAAGCCATATTTAGAGCATCAGCAAAGGGAAAAGAAAAGGAAGAGCACAATTAATCAAGACAAATTTCAGAAGAAGAAGATGAGGTAAATTTTGTCAAGAAGCTTCAATGGGGTTCCGGAAGATTCAGAGGTAAGATACCTTTCAAATTCTTTTCTTGTGGTAGAGTTGGCCATTATTTTGCCAAACGTCTTCATAAAGATAAATACAAAAAACGGAAGGAATATGAAGAAAGCAATAGAAAACAAGTTGTGAATAGAAGAAGTTACTATACACATGAAGATAGTGATGGTTTATCTAATAGTGATGAAGATGAAACTGAACAAGATTATAGACTACTCATTGCTTATGATAATGATGATTTTTTGGATGCCTTAGAAGAGGAAGGCTTTCTTGAAGAAATCACTAAACTCAAAATCTGTTTAGAAGAAAAGAATATGATCATAGATACGTTGACACACCAACTCACTTAAAGAGAAAAACATAGTGAAAATCGAGAATATGAAATTGTGGGTCTAAGAAAAGATCTTAAGAAGACAAAATATCTTAATCTTAGATTTTCTCAAGGATTGGAAACGTTAAATGAAATCATCAAAGTTCAAGGTTCTCCTCTGATAAAGACAGGTCTTGGATATACTAAAGAATCATCTCAATCGCAGAAGCCGTCAACCTCCACCATAAGCTATCTTGATGCAGCAAAGACAAGTTAACAATATGTCAATCATCAACAAAGGACTAAAATTACTCATCATGTAAATCATACTCAATTTACTCCAAGGATGAATATCAGTAGAAGCCTCAACCAACATGTAAGCAATGCGAAAAGAATTATGATTGCAGAAATTTCTTTAATGGGCAATGTTTTTCATGTCATAGCTTTGGGCATAATGCTGCTCATTGGGTTTCTTACAAAACCATCATGACTAGAGAAGCACGAAATCAAAGGATTGTAACAAGAATCGAGAAAAGTTCCTATAATAACTTTCTCCTCTTGAAAATGAAATAGAATGTTTGATTTGTAACAACTTTGGTCATGAAGAATCTAAATGCAGGAGCAGATTTCAGCCAACACTTAAAAAGGAGCAAACATAATTAAATCCCAAGATATGGAGAAAGAAGGAATCTCAATCAGAAAGATGTGGCATAGATCTATATGCATAAGGACAAGAAAATCAGTGATACATCAACAACGGATGCTCCAAACACATGACAGATGATAAAGAGAGACTTCATTCATATAATGCTTTAGAAAAGGAAAAGAATGTCACATTTGGAAATGACACTCTAGCTATCATTAAAGGTAAAGGTTTTGTTTTCTTGAAAGAAAAGGTTAAAGATGGAAATGTCATGTATGTAGATGATTTAAAGCATAACCTGTTGAGTTTCAGTTAAATGTGTGATCAAGGAAATGAAGTTGTGTTTCAATCAAACAGATGTGTGGTTCGTGAGCTTGATATAGGAAAGACCATGATCAAAGTTACAAGAACTCCAAACAACTTATACATACTCAAAGGATGACAACAATAATGTTATCTAAGAAAAACAGATGAAAACTAGTTATGGCATAAAAGATTGGGACATCTAAGATTTCCTCAAATAAGAAAAGCATGCAGGCTCAAGGCAATTTGTGATCTTCCAGATATCAGCATCCTAGAAAATACTATATGCAAACCATGTCAAATCAGTAAGCAAACCAGAGTTCACTTCAGTGAAAAAGAAGGATCAACAAGTAAGCCTCTTAAACTCAACCATACTGATTTATGTGGACCAACAAGGAAAAATGTCACCTCGTGGAGAAGAATAATTTGTTTTATTTATTGATGATTTTTCTGGGATGTGTTGGATAGGTCTACTAAATCATAAAGATGAAGAATTTGAAAAGTTTAAAGCCTTCAAACCTTTAGTTGAAAATGAATCAGATTGAAAAATCAAATGTCTTAGATCTGATCAAGGGGGAGAATTCATATCAGATTAATTCTTTGACTTTTGTGAATGACATGGAATAAAAAGGCAATTCTCCATCGCAAGAACTCCTCAGCAAAATGGCGTGGTGGAAAGAATGAAAATAATAGTTCCACAAATGGCTCAAACTATGCTTGATGAATCTGGAACTCCTACAACCTTCTGGGGTGAAGTTGCATTTACTACCATGACTATTCTCAGCAAAGAAAATATTTGGGTAAATAGAAATCAAAATCCATATGAACTTTGGTATGGTAAGCCTCCTACTATAAAACAATTTAGAGTTTTTGGAAGAAAATGTTTCATCAAAAGGACTGATGAAAAACTTGGTAAGTCTGAACTGAGAACAGATGAAGGAATTCTTCTTGATTATTCATCCAGAAGCAAAGGATACAAATGCTATAATAAAAGACTTCGGAAAATTGTTGAATGCATTGATGTTGTAATTGATGAAGCATGCAGAATTCCGGAACAAATGAAATCAACAAAGGAATATGACAATGAGGAAGATGGGGGATGGTTTCCCGAATAAAATAAAAATGATATAGAAGAAGAAACCAATGAAGCTCTAGAGGAAGATACAATAGACAGGGAAAAGACTCCATCTAGGTATGTTCAGAAGAATCATCCAGAATCACAAATTCTAGGAGAAAAAGGGTCTGGAGTATAGACAATAAGAACTCTTATAGGGACCTCAAGTTATCTTGCACTACTATCCTCCACAGAACCACAAAATGTAAATGAAGCTAGCAAAGATGAATGTTGGGTTAAGGCCATGGATGAAGAACTGGACCAAATTGAAAAGAATGGGCATTAGTTCCTAGAACTCATGATAAAAATGTTATAGGAACAAAATGGATATTTAAGAATAAGCTAAATGAAAATGGAGAAGTTATTAGAAACAAGGCAAGACTTGTTTATAAAGGGTATGCTCAACAAGAAGGTATACATTTTGAAGAAACTTTTTCACTTGTTGCCATACTTTAAGCCATAAGGATGTTTCGTGCTCTTTCTAGTTTTTGAAAATTCAAAGTATATCAAATGGATGTAAAATCAACTTTTCTTAATTGAGATTTAGAAAAATAAGTTTATATTGAACAACTAGAAGGATTCGTTCTTGGAAATGATGCAAAACTCATATGCAAGATCAAAGAGGCTCTCTATGGTCTAAAACAGGCTCCAAGGGCTTGGTACTACCCCCTTGACAAATATCTACAACAACAAGGTTTCACAAAAGGTTCTGCGGATAGCAATTTATACACAAATATTGAAAATGATAAACTGCTAATTATTGTTGTTTATGTTGATGATATCATCTTTGGTAGCAATGAAGAATCCATAAGTCATCATTTTTCTTTAGTAATGAGAAAGAATTTGAAATGTCCTTACTTGGTGAACTTACTTGTTTTATTGGTCTATAAGTACAGCAAAAAAAAGATGGTATTTTTCTTTCACAAACCAAATATCTCAAGCAGATCTTGAAGAAGTGCGAAATGGAAGATTCTAAACTAGTATATACTCCAATGGTAACAGGATGCAGTCTAGTTCTAACGATGAATCACCAGCAGTAAACCAACCAACTTACAAATCTATGATTGGGATTCTGCTTTATCTAAAAGGTACTAGACCTGATATCATGCATGCAGTAGGAATTGTTGGAAGGTTCCAAAGGAATCACATCTTCAGGTGGTAAAAAGAAATTTCAAATATCTTCAAGGAAGTCAAGGCTTTGGTCTATGGTATCCTAAAGATACAAATCTTACTCTTCATGCTTATACAGATGCAAACTAGGCAAGAAATGTGGATGATCGAAAGAGTACTAGTGGAGGAGCATTCTATATGGGTTCACAGTTAGTGTATTGGTTCAGCAAGAAACAAAGTTCGATTACCTTATCTATAGCTGAAGCAGAATATGTGGCTATTGCATCTTACTACACACAACTACTTTGGATGATCCAAACATTGCAACACATTCAAATCGCATGTACTCCATCCATATCCATTCTATGTGATAATACAAGTGGCATCAGTGTTTTGAAAAATACAGTCATGCACTCCAAGACCAAGAACATACCCATTAAGTACCATTTTCTACGAGAACAAGTACTTGAAAAAAAGGTTAAATTGGAATATGTTCCCTCCAAAGAACATATTGCTGATATATTCACCAAACCGCTTCCCAGAGAAACATTTGAATATCTCAGACAAAAGATGGGATTAGTTGCTTCATCATCCTATTGTTAAATCTAGTTTTCAAATTAAGGTTATTATATGTGGGTTTCATGAAGTATAGTTACATGTACATGTGTCTTTCAGTGGCACAAGGACTGTGTATGTTTTTTCTGATAGAAAAATAGTGGGTCGGACTCTGATATGGGTTCTCTGTCTGATATTGATGATTACAGTCTGACGACATTCTTTGTTCATTGATTTTTATCTGACTGACAAATATGCCTTGATGAATGACTTTTTGACCATGCACAGGTAGCACAAGTTCATGGGAGCATTAGCCTTCACACACATTCTGCATTTTTAGCATTATGGTTGCTGAGTTCAGCTATGGTTTCATATATTTATATCATTTGTTGCATAAGTCATGTAAAGATCTAGGGGGTGATATGACTCCTTCTATCATGGTCTATATTTGAATGCCTTATTAGACATATGATGTAATTTGTTTCCCTACTTGGTTGGGTGGATGAGTAAAATGTGGTGTATCCCCACTTGGTTGGGTGATTGATGTATGTATGATTCATTGGTCATAGGGAGGTCATACTCACTTAGTTGACTTATAGAGTCATGTTATTCTTTTGAATAATATCTCTACAGACTGGCATGTAGTCAGGGGGAGCATGGACAACATAATGTATATCAAAGGGGGAGAGTAGCTTGATTTTCCGTTTTCCGTTGATGTTAAAGGGGGAGAGTATTGGTGTTGCATGTTATATCTAACAGTTTCTACAACTTGTGGTAATCAACACCATCATCGTTGCCATCAAGTCCAAAGGGGGAGATTGTTGGAATTATGATACAAGTGTTGTGCTTGATGGCAACTTACTCATAGGTCAATTCAACTTTGATAAAAGGCAACTCACAGTGTAACATGTATATTTAGAGGTCACAAGGCATTGGTACAAAAGAACAGGAAGATGGAACTAAGGTCTACTGATCAGAATAAAGAAGTTGAGGGAAAAGGATGGTGTAAAGTAATTTAAGAAGTATACACAGGTCCACTTAGTCAAAACAACATATACACACCAGTCCATAGAACAAAAAGAGCATATACAAATACACGCACTCTCACAAGAGGAAAATCATGTACAAGTTGGAAAATCAATGAATTTCAAGAGTAGAGAATAACAGGGGTCAACACCATGGTATTAGCCCACAATATCGAGCGAAGTAACGATTATTTGATCCCATCCAAAGAATACCATGGGTCCTAAGTGGTTCTTGTCTGAGGTATTGAGAAAGGCCAAACACTATATAAGGAGGAGAAGATCATAAGGCCCGTGTGTGCAAGTTGATTGGTTTCTTAGGAGTACTTCTATCTGAAGTATATTTTATGTCGCAGGGGTTGTGTTTGTTATTTGATCTTGAATATTTTGTTTGCCTTGAATTCAATGGTGGATAAGGATCATGAGACCTGAAATGAATTTTCATTGAATGATCTGATGTTGTTTAGGTTAGATCTAATTGTGTAAACTTGTTTTATTCTTTAAATGTCATGATCTAGGTTTGTCTAAAGTCTAGAATAGCAACGAAGTTGTGAGTTAATATTTGCAAATCTATACGCTGGTTTGCCTCGGTAAAACCACATATACACATAGGTTCGACTCTTCCAAGTAGCATATACAAAAGAAAATCCTATTCCTCAGAAATGATTGATCTATCTGATTAGTTCTGTTGTTTTATTGTTGTCTGTTAATGAATTCTTCTTAGATCTAAATGTAAAACTAAATGCATAAGGAGATTTGGTATTTTATTGATTGATTGTTTAAGTGAAAAGGGTTATCTCTACTACTGCCTATCTAAATCTCTGTAAATTGAGAGTAGATGTTCAGTATACTATTGGTTGGTACATACTAGATTCATAATTTTTATGTTTCAGTAGTTTTGAGGGTATATGCAAGTTGGGTTTAGCAAAGTAGTGTATACATTATGATGCATGATTTTTGAGGTTGCAACTGGTTCTGAATGATGATGCAGGTTTTTGGGTTCAACATAGTGTTCTGGTGACAGTGATCTGACTGTTCAGATTAGTTGGTTATTGGTTGATGCAGTTTGAAATTTCTGATGGGTCTAGCATGAAAATTTGCTGAAATGAGGCCTTCATTTGTATTATTGTGTACCAGGAGCATCCAGTCTAAAAATTTATAAAACTTGGTCCCCGGAAGAAGAGAGAAGGTTGTAGCCTTCTACAGGCTGACGCCTACGTACTAGTAAATCCATTGGCTAGTACAAGAGGTAGGGGTTGTAGATAAATTCCATTAGAAGCTGGAAAACAAGAGAAGGTTGTAGCCTTCTACAAGTGGTGCCTGCCTATTGGTATGAGTCTGCACTAGTACAATATTTCAAACATATTTTCATATTATTAAAGAAAGATAGAGATGACAATAGTAGGTGGTTTTTCTCCCACATTGGGTTTCCACCTTAAATCTTGGTGCTCATGTGTGTTACTTATGTGTGATTGTTTATAATTTTTTTATTGCACTCTTTAACAAGTTACTGATGCACTGATTAAATATCAACACATGATAAATTGATTAAAGCATAGGTTCTTTGGGTATACACTGGTTTCTCTAACAACAATAGCATGTACACACTAGTTCACTTCACAGAAGTAGCATATATAAATCTATTTGGGAAATTGAAAATTATTGAACTAATAATACTGATTCACCCCTCCTCTTAGTTTTATTTCCAACACGCTCATCCTGAAGTACAAGTTCTTCACGAACACTTTCTAACCATGCAAAAATAACACTATCCTCCAAATTTTATTGAGCAGTAACATCCTCATCATTCTCATGAGTTAAAGATGGAAAAATCACCAACTGATCCAGAATGGTAACCACCCCTTCAGTGTGTGGAACATCATTATAAAATTCAAAATAGAACTTTTTAGATTCAAATTTCTCCAAATGAGTGAGTTTCCTATCAATAGTGGAATTATCTTATTTGATTGAAGAAAAATAACATCTCTAGAAAGAATGAACTTCTTATTTTATTCATCATACAGCTTGTATGCTTTGGAAGTATTAGAATAACAGAAAAATATACATTTTTAACTTCTTGCTCCTAATTTATTTCAATGTTTCTTAGGAATCAAAGCATAGCATTTTGATCCAAAAACTCTGAAATTTTGAACCATTAGGAGTCTATCATACCAAAATTCATAAGGAGTTCTATTTTTAATAATATAAGAAGGCAAAGGATTTATAATATAATTTGCACAAAGAATTTCTTCTCCCCAAAACATTAACTTCACATCCTTAAAAAACATCATAGATCTAACCATATTAAGAAAAGTTATATTCATATGTTCTACAATGCCATTCTATTGTGGATTATAAGGTATAATAGTTTCATGCCTGGTTGCATTGTCCTTCAAATATTTTTCAAAGGCATGAGAAGTGTACTTTCCATAGTTATCAGTTCTAAGAATTCCTATATTCTGTTGAGTTTCATTTTTAATCATCAAATGAAAAGTTTTAAAATTTGCAAACAATTGTGACTTATATTTCAAAAAATACACCCAACACGTTCTCAAGTAATCATCAATAAATGTCAGCGCATATTTATTTCCATTTGCAGTTGTAGTAGACATAGGTCCACATAAATCTAAATGTATGAGACCTAATTTTTGTGAAGATCTTAAAGAAGAACTATGAAAAGGTTGTTTACAATGTTTTCCCAAAATACAAGCATCACAAGGTGGAATATTTCTTGAAACTATAGGAAAACATTTAATACTTTTTTTCATAATTCTGATGTTGCCATAATTTATGTGACCAAATCAAGCATGCCACAACAAGATGGGAGACATAATATTGTTGGACACAGATTGTCATTGATGTCTATGGCAATATTCAAGGAGCAGACAGGGCCAAGAGGAGCCATATATGTATATGTCATATATATACGTGCTGAAGAAGAGCAGCACACGGAGCTATCAGAGCCAATAGGAGAAGATAGAGCCACCAGAGGAGCAAACAATGCAAAGAGCAGATAGAGCCAATGGAGGCATGCAAATAAGTCATCAGAGAGCTTATATGCATGCATGTAACAACTATCAAGAGCCATTAGAGAAATGAAGGTAGCAATAATTGTATATATATATATATATATATATATATATATATATATATATATATATATATATATATATATATATATTATATATATATATATGTATATGTATGTATTCACCTATCGACAGCCAAAAACCGTATGTATATGCATTTAACTCAAACAGAGGCAAAAAGACTTGGGTATATAGAATTAACACTATCCATAGGCAAAACTATGCATATATGGTAAAATACACTATCGGAGGTGGATTGCGGACTTGAAACCTTATACATGGGAGCGCTGAGAAATATCGGGTCTAGTACCTCATATCACATCACAAAAATGGAGTGGTCTACATTAACACCAAGCCCTGACCCTGTGCGACTTGCAATCGCTGACAGTGATATCGCATCGGACCTCCACCAAGGGCAACCCCTGATTGCGATGAACGTATGCAAACCCGCCACTACATTACAATATGACTTAACCTATCATCGCATCCATCAAAGATCATAAGCCATGAAGCCTTGCCATATGAAAGTGCCAGTTGTGATAAGGTTGTGGACCTGGCGAGCATATAAACCATGGTTTAATACCATATTGCATCTGGTCCATTGGAGCAGTGGAGGATCGACTCTCAGCCATCAGCAGAGTCATGGGTCTGAATATATAAAGGACCCCAGGAGTCATGAATTGCCAATTGTGATTTAGGCAACAGACCCGATACAGGAATAGGTGTGGGTAAACTAAATTTGAAATCTGCCATTAGTGGTTTCTGCCTGTTTTTCATATATTTTCTTGTGTAACCATGTTTTTTGCATGTGGGGTGATTTCAATCCGTAAGGCTTACGATGGTTGTTTCTGGTGTTTTTTAGAAGACTGAATGTCAGGTAAATGGGGTGATTCATGGTGACACTTATTGCAATTGGACGTGGTTGTCCATTAAATAAAGTGGAACTATGTGTATGCCCGAAATCATTCCCAAAAGGAGCACTATTATGGTAAACAGGGAAGATGTGTTCTCTGTGGATCATTTTGACATGTCCATTGAATCAACGTGTCTCAGTAGTGTAGGTGAAGCACGAAGAGACAAAGAAAACTGCAGAGACCAAAGAGGAAGCTGCAGCGAGCAAGGAGGAAGCTTAAGTGGCAATGTAAGTGGAAACAAAGAGACAGAGGCATGGGGAATGAATAAAAATAGTAAAAACAGAGAACTATAGTTGTTGTTATTGCAGTGAAGAACTAGAGTATGAGGTGGCAGAAGCAACAGAGGTAGAAGAGGCAGCAAAAGTAGCAGAGGCTATAAAGGCAGCAGAAGCAGCAGAGGTAGGAGATCAGGAGTGAGAGAACCTCAACTGAACAGAGTTTAGCAGCATACCAGTTTATACCAAGGTTGGGTTGGAGCCTAAGAGGTTGGAGCCTTATAACTGAACAAGATTGAAGTCCTTGGGAGTTGGTGCTCCTAAGTCCAAGATTGGTGTCTTGGGGAAACAGAGTTGGTGCTCTGGAGGTTGGAGCCTCACTGAAGTCCAAGATGGAGCTTGGTAGCTATTCACAATCAGATGTATACTTATTTTATATTTATTTCATTGCACTGTCTTGTGTTTAATAAAAGCACTAATTCCAGCTGTTGATTTCTATACTCTCTGTGTGTGTGTGTGTGTATAGATTTGTTTGGTAATCACTAGAACAACTAAAAAGAAATACTAATTCACCCCCCCAGTATTTCCAACAATTAGTATCAGAGCAGGCTTCTTCATGCTAGCCTAACAGCTTAAAGAAGGATCCACAACCATGATGAGAGATCATGAAGCATCAGGAAGACCTCCTTTGTTTAATGGCACTAACTTTGGTTTCTGGAAGAAAAGAATGACCTACTACTTAATGTCCCTTGGACCTGAAATCTGTCATTTTGTTCAAAGTGAATACCAAATTACTACCACTCTTCCAACAGACCCAGATGAGAGGAAAGCCTACATCACAAATGCAAAGGCCTTGAACTCCATCACTAGTGGAATCACTGATTCCGAGTTTACAAAAGTCATGCACTGTACCTCTGCCAAAGAAATGTGGGAGAAGCTAGTTGCCCTGTACGATGGAGACTCAAAAGTCAAAAAGGAAAAGCTTCAAACTCACAAAAGACAATTTGAAGGTTTGAGGATGGAAGATGAAAAAGATATTGCAGCATACCTCCTCTGAGTAGCCGAAGTGGTAAACTCCCTGAAAGGATTGGACAAAAAAATTGAAGAAAGTAGCATTCTTCAAAAGGTATTAAGGTCTCTTCCAGATATATTTGACTCCAAAATAAGAGCTATAGAAGCAAAGGATCTAGATACCCTCAAAATGGATGAAATTCATGGAATTATCACTACCTATGAAATGATGAAAGGTGGCCCAAGATCCAAAGATGCAACATTCAATGCCTCAGAGTTAAAGAAGGGGAAAGAAAGGAATGACTGTAGTGATAAGTTAGATGTGGAATCCGAATTGAGCCAATTGTACGAAAGATAAAGAAAGGATCTAAACTTAAAGGCAGGTATCCCCTTATCTGTTTTAAATGTGGTAAAATCAATCATTATGCAACAAAATGTCCTCATAAACATGATAGTGATGATGAAGGAAATTATAAAAGAATGGCCCACAAAAAGAAAGGGTTCAATAAGAAAATCTTCTTCTCTAATCAAGATGAGTCTAATGAGGATGAGTTTATGGTCATAAAAAAGGAATCAGATGAGGAAAGTGATCATGATGAAAGCCAAGAAACATTATTCATGGCACTCGCAGATGATGATGAATCGGGACTAGAAGGAAATGCAGATGAACTGTTAATAAGCGCCATTGAATAAAATGAGAAACTACGAAACAAAATCATTTCTCTCAAAGTGGAAAACGAGGAAACAAGAAGGAGAGAAAATATATTTGAAGCAAATCTTAAAGAAAAAGAAGAGACTTGTGAAGAATGTGGGGCTGAAATAGTGTCTCTAAGAAAGGAGTTGGAGCAAATTAAAAAGGGCTATAAAATCTCTCAAATACCTTAGACTATTCTGAAAAATCAAAAACCTCAACATCAAAAGTTTGGAATAGGTTTCAAAGGAGAATCCTCAGGCACTAATAATAGTGCGAAGAGCGATGCCAATGTACTTTCCTGCAATCCAAAAGATGAAAAAGTATGTTATCAAAAGCACATCCCAAACCCCAAGAATGAAGAGAGAATTATTCCAAAGAAGAACGTGGAGTTGAATCATGGACACTATAGCACATACAAACCTATACTCCACCAAGGGCCCATCACAAACCCAAAGAACGAGGGAGGAGTAATTCCCAAGAAGGAAATCAACTCAAACCGTGGCTTCTTCAGTAGGTACAAAACCATCTTTCTTGGACATTGCTTTCACTATGAAAACTCTGGTCATCAAGCCAGACATTGGATGGCTTGCAGAAGTGAAACACGAAAGCTAAAAGACTGAACAATCAACTCATATGCCCCCAAAAGGCAGGGAAAAATCAAAACCTTCAATTCATTTAATCCCTTGACCAAATTTGATCTCAGTTGCTATTTCTGCTACAATAATGGACACTATGAACAAGACTGCCCACTCAAAGGAAGAAAAAAAAATAGCTAGAACTCTAGCATGGATAAATGTAGCCTAGCTCTATATGCTCAAAAAAATGGAAACCATTGTTTCGTGGATAGTGGGTGCTCCAGACACATGACAGGAGACAGAATCAAGTTTGTCTCACTGAACAAAAAGGAAGGAAATGTGTCCTTTGGAAGCGGATCTGGCAGAATTGCAGGAAAAGGAACAGTTACTCTAATTAATGGAAAAGGAAAAGCTCAAGATGCTCTACTAGTTGACGGACTCAAACACAACCTCCTGAGTGTCAGCCAAATCTGTGATCAAGGACATAAGGTTGTCTTCAGCACCAAAGACTGTGAAATCAGGAACTCTGCTTGAGGGGAACTTGTGGCAAAAGGGGTGAGAACACCAGACAACATTTACATTCTGAACAAGATTCAAGAAAATAAATGCTACTTGAGTCAGAGAGATGAGAGTTGGCTATGGAACAAGCAACTTGGACATACAAGCTTCAAAAATTTGATCAATATCAGCAAGATCAAAGCTATATGAGACATCCCGAGGCTGTTAAAACCAAATGAAGGAGTATGTGGTCCATGTCAACATGGAAAGTAGACTAGAACCAACCATAAGACAAATGAGCTCTCTACATCGAAGCCACTCCAAGGACAAAGGTACTTTGTGTTATTTGTTGATGATTATACTAGAATGATGTGGATATGTTTCATAAAGTATAAATATGAAACTTTTGAGTGTTTTAAGAATATAAAAGCCCTTGTAGAAAATGAAAAAGATTCAAAAATTAAGTGCCTCAAAACAGAGAGAGGAGGAGAATTCACATCAAACGAGTTCAATGAGTTCTGTAATATTCATCGAATTAAAAGGGAATTCTCTACTGCCAAAACACCTCAGCAAAATTGGGTAGTTGAAAGAAGAAATCGAACAGTCCAAGAAATGGCAAGAACTATGCTATTAGTAGCAGACTTACAACCTAAATTCTGGAGAGAAGCAGTAGGGACAACTGTCTATACATTGAATCGAACTCAATTAAGACCAAATTGTGAAAAAACTCCTTATGAGCTATGGAAATGAAGACCTACTTCAGTGAAGTACTTCAAGATCTTTGGAAGCAATTGCTTCATAAAAATAAATGATGGCTCACCAGGAAAGTTTGATTCTCGAGTTGATGAAAGTATATTTCTTGAATACTCTACATGGAGCAAGGCTTACAAGTGCTACAATTATAGACGGAAGAAAATAGTGAAAAGCATTAATGTAAAGGTTGACGAATATCTTCTAGAAAAGGAAATTGAAGAACATGAATATGACTTTCTCATTGAAGAATAAGAACCTAAAGAAGAAGAAATAGATGAGGAAGAAGAAGAAGAGGAAAGAGAACCACCTCATACCCCTTCAAAGATGAAGTATGTCGAAAGATATTATCCAGAAGAGCATATCATATAGAGATGAAGGTGCGCAGACCCGAAGAAGGATAACAATTACACCCAAGAGAAAAGTCATTTCCCTTCTATCTATGATAGAACCAGAAACATTTGCAGAAGCAAGGATCCTCATTGGGTAAAAGCCATGGAGGAAGAAATGTCCCAAATTGAGAAGAAAAAGACATGGGAGTTGGTACCTCATCCAAAGGACAAAAACATAATAGGAACCAAAGTGTTCAAAAATAAAATGAATGAGGAAGGATAGGTTATCAGAAACAAGGCAAGACTTGTCTGCAAAGGCTATTCACAAATTGAAGGAATTGACTTTGAAGAGACATTTGCATCAGTAGCTCGTATGGAAGCTATCAAGAGGTTCTTAGCATTTTCTTGCTCGAAAGGATTCAAAATCTATCAAATGGACGTGAAATCAACAATTATAAATGGGGAACTCAAGGAGGAAGTCTACATGGAGTAGCTAGAAGGGTTTGATCTAATAGTAGGAATGGACATAGTCTATAAGTTGAAAAAGGATTTATATGGGTTGAAACAAGTTCTTAGAGCTTGATATGCAAGACTGGATCACTATCTACAACAACAAGGCTTCAAAAAGGGAGTGACTAGAAGTAATCTATACATAAAGACAGATCAAGGTAAGATTCTAGTTGCTCTTGTTTATGTCGATGATTTGATTTTTGCTATTAATAATGATGAAATGAGCCATGAATTTTCTCAAAACATGTCAAAAGAGTTTGAGATGTCAATGATAGGAGAGCTATCCCACTTCCTTGAACTTCAAGTATCTCAAAGCAGAGTAGGATTGTGTATATCTCAAACCAAATATCTAAAATACATGCTCAAAAATATGGAATGGAGGAATGTGCACCCATAAGCACCCCTATGAACAAAAACTGCAAATTGAGCAAATATGATGACTCCCCTCTAGTAGATGCAACTCATTACAGGTCAATGATTGGATCCCTTCTATACTTAACAGCGACAAGACCAGACATAATGCAGGTAGTAGGAATGGTGGGAAGATTTCAATCTGCTCCCAAACAATCCCATTTATTAGTTGTAAAAAGAATTCTCAGATATCTGAAAGGAACTTCTGATTTTAGTCTTTGGTACCCAAAGAGCTCAACACTGACTGTAACTGCATACACCGATGTCGATTGGGCTGGAAGTATAGATGATTGGAAAATTACTAGCGGAAATGCATTCTTTCGAGGAGACTGCTTAGTATCCTGGCTTAGCAAAAAATAGTCATCCATATCATTATCCACAACTAAAGCCGAGTATATTGTTGCAACATACTGTTGTACTCAGATACTATGGATGAAGGAAGCTCTAAAAGATGTTGACATATGTACAGATCAACCAAATACTGTCTATTGTGACAACACAAGTGCTATCAGTCTCAAAAAAAATCCTGTGATGCACTCAAGAACCAAACACATACCAATCAAGTACCATTTCCTCCATGAGCAAGTAGTTGAACGAAACATCGTCCTAAAATATATCAGTACTAAGGAGAAAATAGCTGATATTTTCACAAAACCTCTTCCTCGAGAGTCATTCGAACATTTGCATCAAAAGATGGGGGTTATTTCTTTATCATCACTCAAATTCATTCATAAGGATGCAACAGGACAAGGGGAGTAGGTTGACAGAGGGAGTCCGTATGCATTCCTTTGCCACTAATATCAAAGGGGGAGAGCAGAAGAATATTGCCATCAATAACAAAGGGGGATATTGTTGGACATAGATTGTCATTGATGTCAATATGGCAATATTCAAGCAGTAGACAGAGCAAAGAGGAGCCATATATGTATATGTCATATATATACACACCGAAGAAGAGGAGCACACAGAGCTATTGAAGCCAAGAGGAGGAGACAGAGCCACCAAAGGAGCAAATAGCATAAAGAGCAGACAGAGCTAATGGAGGCATGCAAATAAGTCATCGGAGAGGTTATATGCATGCATGTAACAACTATCGGGAACCATCGAAGGAATGAAGGAAATAAGACTTATATCTATATATATATTCTATTATATATATATATATATATATATATATATATATATATATATATATATGTATGTATGTATGTATTTACCCATTGGCAGCTAAAAACCATATGTATATTCATTTAACGCAAATAGAGGCAGAAATACTTGGGTATATAGACTTAACACTATCGGCGGGCAAAAACTATGCATATACAAGCAAATACACTATCATAGGCGGATTGCGGACTTGAAACCTTATACACGGGAGCGCTGAGAAATATTGGGTCTTGTACCTCATACGACATCGAAAAAATGGTGTGGGTTGCATTAATGCCAAGCCCTGACCCTATGTGACTTGTGATCACCGATAGCGATATAGCATCAGACTTCTGCCAAGGGCAACCCCCGATTGCGATGAACGTATGCAGACCCACTGCTACATTACAATAGGACTTAACTTGTCATCGCATCCATCACAGATCATAAACCATGAAGCCTTGCCATATGAAAGCGTCGATTGCGATAATGTTGTGGACCTGACGGGCATATATACCATGGTTTAATACCATATCACATCCGGTCCATCGGAGCAGTGGAGGATCGGTCGTCGGCCATTGGCAGAGTCATGGATCCGATATATAAAGGACCCCAGGAGTCACGAATCACCGATTTTGATTTAAGCAGTGGACCCGATACAGGAATAGGTGCAGATAAACTAAATTTGAAATTTGCCATCAATGGTTTCCCCCTGTTTTTCATACATTTTCCTGTGTAACCATGTTTTTTGCTTGTGGTGTGGTTTCAAGCCGTAAGGCTTATGACGGATGTTTCCAGTGGTTTTTAGAAGACTGAACGTTAGGTAAATGGGGTGATTCATGGCGACACTGATTGCGATTGGACGTGGCTATCCATTAAATAAAGTGGAACTCTGTGTATGCTCGAAATCATTCCCAAAAGGAGCATCGTTACGGTAAACAGGGAAGATGTGTTCTCCATGGATCATTTGGACCTGTCCATTGAATCAACGTGTCTCAGCAGTGCAGGTGAAGCATGAAGAGACAAAGGAAACAACAAAGACCAAAGAGGAAGCTACAACGACCGAGGAGGATGCCTAAGTGGCAATGTAAGCAGAAATCAAGAGACAGAGACATAGGGAATGAATAAAATAGTAAAAACAGAGAACTATAGTTGTTGTTGTTGCAGTGAAGAACCAGAGTGTGAGGTGGCAGAAGCAGCAGAGGCAGTAGAAGCAGCAGAGGCTATAGAGGCAACAAAAGCAGTAGAGGTAGGAGAGCATGAGTGAGAGAACCGCAGTTGAACAGAGTTTAGCAACATACCAGTTTATACCAAGGTTGGGTTGGAGCCCAAGAGGTTGGAGCCTCAGAGCTGAATAGGATTGAAGTCCTCAGGAATTGGTGCTCCTAAGTCCAAGATTTGTCTTGGGGAAACAAAGTTGGTGCTCTGGAGGTTGGAGCCTCATTGAAAGTCCAAGTTGGAGCTTGGCAACTATTCACAATCAGATATATACTTATATTGTATTTATTTCATTTCATTGTCTTGTGTTTAATAAAAGCATTAATTCCAGCTGTTGATTTCTGTACTCTGTGTGTGTGTATATATATGCCTTTGGCAATCACTAGAACAATTAAAAAGAAATAGTGATTCACTCCCCCCCCTCAGTATTTCCAACAAATATCATTTTGTTGTGCCAAAAGAGTAGAACTTTTGTTGACACCTAATCCTTGTGATTGGGTGAATTTATGTAAACAAATAAATTAGAAATATGAACAGTCATCAGGAGATGAACTGAACAGTCTCTCCCTCATGTATATAATGAAGATCTATGTAGTGTCCTTTCTAGGGGTGCTAGATCGGTCTAAATTAATTGTCAACCAGGGTGCGTTTACTTAGAGGTGTGTGCCTAAAATATATAAGCATAAAGGATCTACTTTAAACCTATGACTCCTAAGTACAGTGCTGGGATTAAATCTATTGTTAAACTAGCAGTCAAAGTCTTAACTAAGCATTAAATCATATGCTATTAACAGCTAAAATGCAATCCACAATATGTTGTATATGACTATCTTGAAAGGCTCAGTCCCCTTACAGAGACACCAACATGAAACCCCTGTTCAATGTCATGCAACAATCATGAATATTTAATGAAGGCATGCAAAGGAAAATTCATAACCATTATCCATATTAGTGTTTTATACACAGCCCCGGGATCGAATCCTTTACGAGATGCTATTCACAATCCAGGAGAGGGTTTATTCAACACATGTACAGACATCTAATTAATGCATTCATCAACACAATCAAATCTCTGAAGCTATAAATCGTATTCAATTTTTTTTCAAACGATTGACTGCAAATCAAAATTAAAACCACAATGTAAATACGATGCAACCATAAATGAAATGTAAACATAAATGAAATGTATGTCGGTATACCACACACGCAAGGCCCGTCCGTGTCTCTGGCAGACCGAGATAATCACACCACGATCACAGTATTAAAATGAAATATGCGATATTAGATTGAAAACCAAAGGCTCTGTTCAGAAGTGACAATGTAAAAACGTAACTGTAATATCAAAACGATAGTGTGTATGTAAATGAACATAGGTCCCGGTCCGGTCTTTTAATTTCATGCATTACATCCCTTGAAAAATGGATGTTTATCCATAGGCGGCTATTGCTGCTTTTGGTAAAAATGCAGAGATGTTCCTAATCGACTTGTGCATATTAAAACTAGGAAACAACTTAAAAATCAAATGGACAAAAACTGAGTGCTGTTGCTGCCTTTGTGCCAACATGCCAGAGTTGACTAAGCGTTGACCGTGCATATAGGAGAAATGTTTCTAATGTGGGATAGGTGCTTGTCCATGCTTGGACATTCCTTTTTTCGCCCATGCCTTTCACTCCGACCTAGCTGCCATGCCACATGTCACATAATAAGCCATTTACAGGTTGTTGAGACTTCCTGTAGTGATTTAGGCCTAAAATCCTAATTTATCAACACAAAACCCCTAAATCAATTAATATGCATTTCAACAACTAAAAACTATTAAATTAATTAATTTCCAAGGCATTTGAGGAATGGATAATGAGAAAAAGGGTAGGAAATGGTCATGTTTTGGGAGGGAAAAAGGGTCTTAGAATGGTACCAACATCTCTCCCCGACTTAATGACTTGGCATGTCCTCATGCCAACCCTGATGTGCTTCCTTTAAACTCAGTTCCTACCTGTACCTCTGCTGCCTTAAGTAGTGTGTCAACGTTCTTCTTTACCTGGGCATCTTTTTGATCGTGGAGCTCTTGTTTCAGCCTCCTGTACTTTTCCTTTAGGGTCTTCTTTTGGTTGTACCACTTGGTGGCCCACTTGCAAATGTCGGTCTGCTCCGCTTCCAGCTCACTAACCCGCTCTTTCAACTTGTCATTTTTCATTTGAATTTCCTTGCTCTGTGTATGGAGCATTTGATTTTCCTTTTTAATGACTTTCTCTAACATATTGGCTTCCATGAGCTCCTCTTTTAGTTTTTCGATTTGCTGCTCTAGTTTCTTTTGTTTCTTACTGGGAGGTGGAGACCCTCTCTCTTGCTTGTTATTGCTTTCGACTTCTATATCAGCTCCCGGGGGTGAGTGGCTTTCAATATGCACATTGGCTTTTGGCTCTGGTGGTGAATGATCACTGCTTTGAATGTCCATCTGTACAGGCACATTAGACTCTTCTTGTAGCCGGACTTTCGATGCCCTCCTCGTCCTTCTTGAGTAGGTGGTGAACACCTTGTCTTGTTCTGCTCTTTTTGCATCTTCTTTCCTCATCTGTCTGGTTCTTACACTGCTCACAAGTACCTTGTTAGCTATGGATGAGGCCTGAATCTCCTCATCAATATCTCTCATAAACCCTAAGTCCTCTGGTGATTTTTCTTTGTATTCCTCGTCCCTAATCTGGTTGGCAGTGAGGAATTCCTTCCATGTCTTTCCTCGTCTTTGCATTTCGTCTTCAATAAGGATTTTAATTAAACCAAAATGGTATAAACTTTTATCCTCATTCCCTTTCTGCTTCTGAATAGTTTTAGACATTTTGGTTAGGCTTTGTAGCAAGAAGTATGGCAAGCTAATAACGCATTGTTTCTTTATGTGCAGCAATAATTTTATGTGATACAAATAGACGATGCTATAGTGGCCTTCACAGGTCACGAACTTCTGTAGGATGTAAACCATCTTGTCCCAAGGGTGCACGAGCCAACTTCGTGGGACACCCTTCTTCCAATTTACTGCTGAGACTCATGACCTGGACATAAATTGGGTCCATGATTTTTCTTTAAACTGCTTGGTCTTGAAGTATTTTTCCCCCTCTGGACTAACCCCTGTTGCTTGGGCAATGGTGTCCTCTGAGACTCTAAATGAGAAAGTTCCTATCAAGGCCTTCTCCCCATTGAACGTGAATGCAAATTGTTTGGCAACTTCTTCGTTGCTTCCTTTGAATTTTTCTAGGAATGGTAACCACTGTATGTCCCTCGGGATTGAAATACAGTCCTCGTGGTACTGAGAGCTATCAAATATCTTCGGCTCAACCCTGCTTGTCATCTTGGCAGAGGGTCGAGCTTCCTATCTTGCGAATTTTAACAAGGAGGTTTGAGTTGTTACCTAAGATAATCGCTCCTTTAATGCCCACTGTGTTGTTGGGTCGGTTTGGTATGGAGCTCGAAGAGATTCGAAACTCTGTCCTCGGTCCTTTTTATGGGAGCTTATGCCTGTGGAAGATTATGCACTAGCGTATGTAGTTGGAATTTGATACCACTGTATATAATCCTGGGAGTAAATAAAAACGACCACTGTTTTTTTTCTTTGTAATGAGCTCGATGCATTTAACTTCAAAACAGGGGAATGATGACAGTATTACTTGTATGAACGTTGTGATAGGAGCGCCGAGAGGTGTGTGTACGTCAGGTGGTGAATCATCACTCGGCCCATGCAACCAAATGAATAGGTCGGCTGTCCTTTGCTTTGGTATAATGACCCTTTTTTTTTTTTTTTTTTTTTTTTTTTTTTGATTTTTTTTCAAAAAGGGTATTCTATTAATAAAATTTTTCAAACATAATAGCCACGTGTCCTGTTGGTATTCTTCTAAGGGAAGGTGTAAATTTCGGAAATGGATATGGCGGTAATGGTTGTGGATATGGGATATTTAGGGAGTATTGGAGTTAGGGGTGTATGAATTTTAGAGTAGGGAGTAGATTGGGGTAGGGAAGAATTTAGGGAAATAAGAGAGAATGGAAATATGCCTTTGGAACTAATTACTAACAATCATAACTATTAAAATAACATAAAAATTAATCTAGGAAATTAAGTGTTAAAAACAAGGAATACATTACACTATTTGACTGTTTTGGCATTGACATCTGAGTAGAGCTAACTTTGACTGTTGTTTGATTTCTTTGCTATGTAACAGGTCCCTTAAGGCATGCACAGGTCCCTTTGCAGTGCTAAAGATGTTTATGCAATTCTTTGTATGCATGCAGGTGCTACTGAGCTTGGTTGCTTGATTGATGAAGTCCTGATGAAGTCCTGATCCTGCTGTTGTAGAAACTTGCTGAAGATGTATTGAAATGACTTTTCTTTTGAAGTATCAATCTCCTAACAGGTCCCTTTGATATGTCTAAATAGGTCCGTTACTGCTGATATTCTGCTGGTGCTAGTAGCATGGTCTCCTTGGACAGAACAGGTCCCCCTGCATGATATTTACAACCAGGTCCCTCTGATAGCAAACAATGACAAGACAGCTTATTCATTGAAGTCTAGAATGGTGGAGGAAAATTAAATTTACAGTGGAGAGATAAAAAAAAAATAAGAATACTGATGCTCCTCTCCCCCACAAAATTTTTGACTTGTCCTCAAGTCAACATTCAGCTGAAAACATGAAACAATGATAAAAGAAAAGAATTCTTACTCGCCAATGAATTGGTTTTCAAGTAGGAATTCGAGGTTAGATTGTGCCAAAATCTGGTTTTCACATCTAACCCTTATCTTCAAAAGAAACTGTGTGTAGAAAATCTTCCTTGCTGATGGGCTTGGTGTAAAGTTTCAAGCGATTCCCATTTACAGTAAATGAATGGCCTTCCCCATCAATAGTTGTGAGTTTTACAGATCCATTGTCATAAACTTGGACAATTTCATAAGGGCCCATCCAGTGGGTGGTGAACTTGGCTTTGTGGTCTCTAAACTTAGAATCAAAAAGTAGAGCCCAGTCACCTTCCTTAAATTGTTTCTTCTTTATATGAGCATCATGCCATTGTTTCCTTTGTTTTTGCATGAGGATGGTGGTCTCCTCTGCTTGTTGCCTCATTTCATCCAGCTGGTTAAGCTGCTGGATTCTTTCTTTTTGTGCCTCATCCAAGTCAATCTGTAAATCAGCA